>JAIUZE010045808.1:0-37461 GCA_022085475.1 Heliosperma pusillum | reverse complement strand
CAGTCAATCTTAGAAAAGAACCTTGAGTCACTCAGCTCATCCAACATGTCATCAAGCCTAGGTATAGGGAACCTATACTTGACTGTGATGTTTTTGATAGCCCTGCTATCTATGCACATTCTCGAAGTCCCATCCTTCTTAGGAACCAACAATGCAGGCACAGCACAAGGGCTTCATGACTCCCTTACAAACCCTTTACTCATCAACTCTCCAACTTGCTTCTGCAACTCTTGTGTAGCCTTAGGATCACATCTGTAGGCTGGTCTATTAGGTAGTACAGACCCTGGCACAAGGTCTATTTGGTGTTCAATCCCTCTCAAAGGGGGTAAGCCATCAGGAAGTTCCTCGGGAAACACTTCCTTGAACTGATCAATGAGGGGCTTAACATCTGCAGGGATCACCTTAGACTCCTCTTCCTGAACTTCTTTTGATAGCAGCATTACTATAGGTTGCTCCTCACTACACTCCTTGACCATTGCTGACTCAGATAGAAATACAACTCCACTAAAATCCTCAGCCATACTTGGACCTCCATAGCTCTTCTGGTGTGGTGGCAAGGGGGCTAATGTCACCTTCCTGCTCCCATGCTTGAAAGAATAGGTATTGCTTCTTCCTTGGTGTATGGAGCTTTTATCAAACTCCCATGGCCTTCCTAATTGCAAGTGACAGGCATCCATTGGAACCACATCACACAATACTTCATCCTTGTACACACTGCCAATGGAGAAAGGGACCATGCATTGCTTATCCACCTTAACCTCTGCTCCCTTACTCAACCATCTCAACTTATAGGGGTGAGGGTGATCTTGAGTGCTCAACTTCAGCTTATCAACCATAGTAACAGAAGCCACATTGGTACAACTACCTCCATCTATAATAAGGTTACAAACCCTCCCTTGTATGGTACATCTGCTCCTCAAAATGAGGGACCTTTGATCCTCCTCCAAAGGTATCTGTTGTGAATGCATTACTCTCCATAGGACTAAGCTGGGCCTGTGTCAGGGAGTGCCACTATTACCTCCTGATTAGACTCTTCTTCCTCACTCACCACTTCTTCAACCTCAGGCTCATCCCTCTCATACTCAACTAGACCCTCTTTCTCCCAAGCCTCAACTTCCATTATGGTTAAGGTCTTCTTAGAAGGGCAATCCTTCCTGAAATGTCCATATCCTTGACATTGGAAGCACCTAATTCTGTTCTCAGTCAATGAAGTGCTTGGCTTTTGACCCATGATGCCCTTACCCTTGTCTAAGGTAGGTGGGGGTTCTGTCTTAGGGGTATCCATTGATCTAAACCCACTATAAGGTCTGGTTTGAAAAGGCCTAACAGGTTTTGGTGTAGCAGGCTTAGTCTTCCCTATCTTCGCAATTCTCAGAGATAGGTTGACAACATCATCAAATGACCACAGAGGTTGCATCCTAACCTTGTTAGCAATGTTCTTATCTAGACCCTCTAAGTACCTAGCAATCTTTTGCTCAGGTTTCTCATTTATATCACATTGTAAGGTGAGTTGTTCAAACTCCCTCAGATAAGATTCAACAGGTTTGTCTCCTTGTTTCAACTTAGACAACTTGATAAACAGATCCTGGGTGTAATCCTTAGCAACAAATTTGTCTAACAGTTTCTTTTTCAGTTTAGTCCAAGACTTGATGGGTTCCTTACCCTCCCTAGCCCTTAACCCGTTCATAGTCTCATACCAAAGGGAAGCATACCCTTTCAGTTTAAGGATGGCTACTTTAAAAGACTTGGAATCATTGTATCCCTTGTATTCAAAGATCCTTTCTACTTCTCTAAGCCATTCTAATAAGTCATCAGGATTAAGACTACCAGAAAACTCAGGGATATCTACCTTAAGATGTTTGTCTGTGTTCCTGTGGATGGAAGCTCTGCTTCTCGTTGAGTCATCTGAGTCTGGATACTCTTCATCATCAGGTGGCCTTCCTCTGCCTCCTCCTTGGCCTCTTCCACGACCTCTACCTCTTCCTCCAGCAAGCAAATGGTTGCCTATAACCTGGTCCAAGGTTCTGGTTAGGGTGGTTACAATCCCAGCCAGATCCTCCATCCTTGCTTCTACTCCTGCTAGTCTCTCTTCACTCATTGGGCTATTTTTGTGTTTTTAAATGTAGTTAGGGAAAATGAACTCACTAAGACTCTCAACCAAAGCTCTGATAACCAATTTGGAGTGTAAACTACTAAGGTTCACAAGTTTTAAGTGACTTGATTAGCTTGACTCAAACTGAATACAATATCAAGTAACAAGGGGTGTTGTTTTAGGGATTGTGAGTTATTTTAGCTGAAAGATACAAGGGATATGACTTGGAGACAATCCTCTACAGCAAGGCACAAGAGAAAAGGACTCAAAGACTAGTTTAGAGACAGTTTTCAAGTGTTACAGCAAAGCACAAACACCCTAGACTAGACTCAACAGCAAGTAAGTTAATCACAGCAATGCACAGATATAACTTGACTCACAATACAAGGCACTGATCAAACACCTTGAAGATGTATCAGGCTTGCTTCAAACTACAGCTCTTAGCACAAGTTTGATAGTTTTGAGGGATTTCTCAAAGTTCATTCATTCATCAAAGTCTACCTACAACAGTCATACAAGACCCCTTTATATAGAGAGGTTGATATCTTGTGAGCCATTAGATGTATGGATCATCCAAGGGCTAGCTTAGGATCTAAACTACTTCTACTGACACTAATTAAGAGCCTCACAATAGGACGAGCTCAACAACTAATAAGAACAGACACAAGACACAAAAGAAAACAGACTGAACAAAAGCAAATAAAGCAGTTTTGGATTTTTCCTGAAATGGAAATCTGTTGCTCTTGTTGTCTTGCTGCCTTGCCTGGGTGTGTTGCTGCTCCTTGGGACTCTCTATTCTTATTATAACTTAGATAAGACCTGCCTTGGACGATGACAAGTTGACTTAAACAAAAGGAAGCCACAATCTGACATGTACCTTCTCTGTTTTTAGTTGTTTGCTGGACTCTTAACTTGGGGTGTCTGTTTCATGAATTTCTACTAGACTTCAAAAGGGTTTGTCCTGGGCAAACTTGTAGCTTAATGGGTTGGCTTGATGGTAGGCCATGGTGGGGGTGGTTGGGATGCTCTGGTGTACCTCCTAGATACAGAGTTTGTGAATTGGTCTGTCTGTGCCTGAAGGTTTTTTTGTCTGTCTTGTGTGGGTAATGTGGGTTGTATTGGGGCTTGGCATGGGTTGTTGAGTCTTGGACTGTCTTCTTCATTGGGGTGGCTTGGCTTGGGTTGTTCTTGACTTGTCATAACTTGTTGTTTAGACCTTGTAACTCGAGCTTCCATCTGAGGGGTCAAGCTTGTCTTGTATGTGGTTTGATCATCAAGACCCCTTGGGTGAGCTCCTGCTGCAAAATTGTAGCTTGAAATGATTATAGCTTAAAAAAGTGATGTGTCAAAGGTAAGCTAGTTGCAACTAGCTTACCATTGGAGATGCTCTAATACGCCATATAACTCAAGCCAATATATTTAAAATGTCAAAAGAAATTGTGTAGAGAAGCCTACTACTGTAGTACTACACAACCCCCCACAAATATTTGTCGGGTATTGGCTCATAGACAAAATAAAAAAAGTGGCAACATTTTCCTATGTAGAGTTGTGAAGAAGTCTCGGACTAATGGAGCGATTGTGAGACGAACCGGTTTGTTAAAAGTAATTATTTTGTGAGAGTTCTGATACGATTTCAGTTCTCTCATGGCATTTATTAGTAATAATAGTAGTAATTTTTTCACAACGGAACGATTTCAAAGTGTGAGAACTTATTTTATAATTCTTAAAATCATATTGCTACTTCTCCCCTTATATTCAACTATCTTAACCTTTGTTTCAGAATACTTCATAATAATATGTGGTCATGCCCTAATCTTTTAGAATATTTAAGCATAATTTAACGGAGCAGTGTCGTACATGAGATAATTAAAAACCGACTAATGTGGAAGAAAATGACTCACGCCAGACTTGCCAATACAATATGAGGCTAAGGTCCTCCATGTTATAATATACTGAATATATATTTTAAAAAATATTATATACTTACATGTATGTCGGATTGCTTATCGTTACCCTACGAAAATTTGAAATTTAGAGTGCATGTAATAAACAAAATAGAAGGCAAAAAATAGAAATTTGAAATCACGAATTAGACAACATTTAGAAAGCTAACTCTAATCGAGATCCGTTGATTCATATATCTAGAAACCTTTAGTTTTACCCTGCAAAAATAATTTTAAGAACGCAGGGTAAGCAGTTAGAATAAAAAATCATAAATCAACAAATTAAAAACTTAAGAATAAGCATTTGGGCTACGATACTACCTAAATCTCGCTGTCAGTAGAGATGAGTAATGGATTTTTGCACGGAAAAGAATTGCCAAAACAAAAAATACAATAAGGGGGGTAAGTTTGGTATGTTTTTTAAGATAACTTTAAACATAGGAGAAAAATATTTTTCAGAAGATATTGTTCGCGGGGAAGGATGAGAAAAATAGGAAAGAAAGTGTGTAATATGACGATTGAAAACATAAAAGAAGCTTCTCTAGGAAGCAAATATACAGAGTATAATTTTAGTGTTTAAGTTTTGAGCGGGAATTCTTTTAATAAGAGAGCGACATGTGTCCAGTCTGATGTGGAGTGGTTCTTCTTTTATAGTTTTAATATAGATGGTAAACAAAATATTATTTTAGCGGTTATTGTTCTTTGTTTATTAATACGGAACACAAAGATATGATGTATTTAACATTATTTACATTTATAAGAGAGATTTTTATGATATATTTTTTCAACATATATACACATAAGAAAATAAGGAAAACAAGCAATATCACAAAAAAAAAATATCATTTTATCATCGAAAAATTCCCTCGGTACCCCAGAAGTTTGGCAGTTTGCCCGTAATACCCAAATTTTTTACTCAAATAAGTTTGACTAGCCATAACTCGTGTTTACAAACTCGGAAAATGACGAATTTTTAGTTTCAAAATTGTTCACATTTTGAAGAGTTAAGAACGATTAACACCTAAGAGAGGGAAGGGGTGAATTAGGTGTACTTTTAAAAATTTCTACTTAACTTGGTTATTTGATAACACAAGCAAGAACAATTAAGTACGAGACTTGAGAAACTTAATTGAATTTAAGTTCACAAGAAGTAACAGTAGGTCTGAGTCACAGTATGAAGGATTGTGACACAGACAAAGCAGCGAGATATGCAATACGTCACAGTATGGAAGACTGTGGCGCAGACAAAATAACGAGATGAGCAGTAAGTAAATAATAAGCAGCGGAATGTGAAAGTAAATTAACAAACAAGACGATGTTTTTAAATTGGTTCAACTTCTACTCTGAAGCCTACGTCCAATGTTATTTTATTGCTTGTTTAGAAATTTACTCAAACTTACTAAACCTCTTACAATGAAAATAACTAGCCAACCAACCACGGTTGCACTCAAACTTAACGCTACTCCGCTTCAAGAGTTTATGTGTTCTATCTCACAGGTTTACAGAGTCTTTAATCTCAATCGTTCACTTAATGAACATGGAGATCACAATTAAGACCTAAACACGAGATCATGGAACAAACTTAGATGTCACAGTGCAGCGAACTGATACATGGAGATTTACAGCTCTTTTGAAAAACGATTGAAGACTTTAAAACTTAAAACGATTTTGCAAACACTTGAAAACAAGGCTTTAAACTCAGAAATAATTTGCAAAGTTTCTCAATAAATACTCTTAAAAGTCTTTGAAATAAATGAGAAATAAGGAGGTTATTTATAGAAGAAATAGAAGAAAAAGTGTGTGAAAGATTCTAATCATATTTCAAAAGTAATAATCAGATCTGTAGGCTCAAGAAATCTTTCCATTTTCAAAGCAAAGAGTATCTTCCATAAAGTTTTATGGGAGATAAATCTTTCTATAAAAAATTTGAAAAATAAAATATTATCTTCCATAAATCTTGGAAAATAAAATATTATCTTCCATAAATTTTGGGAAATAATATTTCAATAAGATTAGTTTTAACATCCAAATACACTCCTCTTGTTTTTCTAATTTAGAGTAAGTCAACCTTTTGAAAATAAGAGTTCTTTATAAGATCAACACTTTTGACATTTTCGAAAATTCTCCTTTCGTTGTATCAGAAACCACAGTGACTTGCACTATTCCATGGTTTTGCAATCACTTGACAAATTAAGAATGCTACACAACCTCGTTTAGAACATTTGACTTAGGCTAAGGTTTTCTTCATCTTCGATCATCCTTGCACCATCCTTGAGAACTAATTGAGAGCTTCAAATGCTATAAATCATAACTAATAAGCAAACCATTAAATGACAATGAAACTTGGCATCATCAACCAAGTGTGGTCAACACCTTTCCGTGAACTACGATTTGAAAAAAAAAATTGGCGAGTTCGGAACTCGTGATCAAGAAATATGGTCACCCAAATTTTTACCTTTTATTTTTGATTGCCTTACAGCAAGGAGTCTGATCCATTTATCCTTTTATTTTTATTTATTTTCCGCTGCATTTATTTTTATTTTAATGGATTCCAAACATCTGAAGTGTCCCGTATTCGATGGGAAGAACTACAGTTTATGGAAAAATATGATGACCCATTTCATAAAGGGTAATGATTGGGAGTGTTGGCTAATCATTAAGAATGGTCCTAATAAGATCATGCTTGGATCTGCTACTGGCACTGCCATCGAAAAGAAAGAAGATGACTATGTTGAGGCAGATTATAAGAAAGCTGAGAAAAATGCAAAGTGTTGGACCAATTTGATAGTTTTGATAATGACATGTGTTTACGTAATAATATGTTTTACTCGATATATCATATGCGTGTAATTGTGTGCTTTAGTCTTATTATAGCTAGCAACAATTATGAAAAGAAAGATCAAAGTTAGACATAACTTTGATAAAGTCTGTGAGACAAAGTTATAACAACTTCAGGAATAACTTTGGAAGTGAACATGAAAGTTATAGCTAACCAGGCATAACTTTAAGGAAAATCGCTTCAAACAAGATCTACATAAATCTACACAAGACTCGAGATGGAGGGGCTTTGTGATCAAGATGAAGAGATGATCCGTATACTGAAGATCTTTGTGAAGATTAGATAGTATAGGTCGTCATTCGGTAACTATTTCATTCGAGAGATTTTATGTTCAAAAGTTATAGCTTTAGTCTATGACTTTGAATGATAAAATATTGATGCATGATTTTGGAAATAAAATGTTTTGAAATGTTTTCAAAAAGTGAAAGAGTATTTTTATATTTATCAAAAGTTTTATTAGAGAATATATTTATGAGATTCTATTGGTTAGTAATACAACTTATGGGTTGTCATGCTACCTAGGTTTTCTAATATATTCTATCTCAATTTGTTGTTAACCTAATTAGCCCACCTAGTGTTTGAGCCATCTAGGGTTTCGTGAAACCTAGTTTGTGCCACCTAGGGATTCGTGCTCCTAGGGTTTCGTGAGCTAGAGGATTTCGGCCTCCATAGGTTGTTTCCTTAGTTTACCTAATCTATGATTCTACTATATCTTTACAACAATATTTTGAGATATCAAGATAAATATATTTCTATAAGATAAACCAAATAATATTTTGAGATAAAGATATTTCTAAAAGATAAGCAAATATTATTTTATGTTAAGATAAATATCTTTCTTAAATATTATGCTAGGGTTTTAGATCTACTATGATTCTACTACTATAAATACTCATTCACATACAATTGCAAAAACAGACGACATACACGAATTCACACGGCACATCTATTATTTGTATTGATTTTCCAAAATCGTTTTAAAGCAAACCTTTGAGCAAATATTTATTATTTTTAGAGTTTGTTTTTAAAAGAGTCGTGCATCAATTATTATCAATCGCTTGAGTGAAATACGTTATTGGATAATAGTACATCATTATAAGCTTACAATTCTTTAACGGGAATTTGTGTGAGTTATATTGTACTTTCTTATTAGCGTAAGAAAGTATAGAGTATTTAGCGATACTCACCTTGAGTTATAATCATAGTGTTGATTATACGAGTGCGGTCTTGGTATTTTTGTAATCAGTTAGAAGGTACTAAAATTATTAATCGAGAATTACAGTGGAGATAGGTTTCAAAGCTGTGAACTGAACCACTTCAAAAATCGTGTGCCTCTCTCTTATCTCTTTACTTTTCGTTATTTCGTTATTCGCGCTTACGTTGATTAATTAATTAGTTGATTTTAATTCATAAGATCAAATAATTAATTACATATCATATAAATCGAAAAAGTGGGGCTAGTTTTTAATACTCAATTCACCCCCCCTCTTTCGTATTCGATCAATAGACGCTACAATTGGTATCAGAGCCTCGTGCTCTTGATTGCCTTACAGCAAGGAGTCTGATCCATTTATCTTTTTATTTTTATTTATTTTCCGCTGCATTTAATTTTATTTTAATGGATTCCAAACATCTGAAGTGTCCCGTATTAGATGGGAAGAACTACAGTCTATGGAAAAATATGATGACCCATTTCATAAAGGGTAACGATTGGGAGTGTTGGCTAATCATTAAGAATGGTCCTAATAAGATCATGCTTGGAACGGCTATAGGCACTTCTATCGAAAAGAAAGAAGACGACTATGTTGAGGCAGATTATAAGAAAGCTGAGAAAAATTCAAAGGCTATTAGTCTGTTGCAAAACGGCATGACCCATACTGAATTTGATCGTTTCTCATCTAGTTCTACTGCCAAGGAAATATGGGATGGTCTTGAGTTAGCTTATGAGGGGACAACTGTTGTCAAAAAGCAACTCATAGCTCTACTTATGCGAAAATACGAATTGTTCTCCATGGAACAAAATGAATCGCTTGACAGCATGTCTACTCGCTTCTCCAGTATCATTAATGAATTTAAAAATCTTGGAAAAATTTTTGACTCCGAGGAAATTGCCAGAAAGATCCTTAGAAGTCTATCTAAACGATGGAGACCTAAGGTGACGGTAATTGAGGAATGTAAAGATCTATCTAACCTATCTTATCAAGAGCTACTTGGAACCCTAATGGCTCATGAGATTACTCTTGATGAAGATGCGGCAAAGGATAGTAATAGCAAGAAGGTGGCTTTACAGGCCGAATCTAGTGAAAGACAAGATTCGGATCTTGAAGATGAAACAGTGTTGTTTGCTAGACGTTTTAAGAAAAAGTTCTTTAACAAACCACAAGGGAAAACGTTTAACAACAACACTAACAAATCTTACAAAAAGCCAATTGAGTCAAAAGGGTCTCTTTCAAGTCGTGGTTGCTTCAAATGTGGGGATAATGATCACATGATCAAAGATTGCCCCACATGGAAGAAACTCAAAGACAAAAATCAACGAGACAAAACCAAGAAGGAATTCAAGCAAGTGATGATGGCTTATTGTTGGGGAGATCTCGACACAGAGGACGACGAGTCAGAGGAAGAGGAAGTCGCCAACTTGTGTCTAAGCAACGTCAGTCTTGACCTAATTTCTGACAGTGACAATGAAAGCGAATCCGAGATGTGTCTTGTTGGCAACTCAGATTCAGAACCAGATTCAGAAGATGACGAAGAGGTTAGTCATCTTGAATTGAAAAAGCAAGTTAAGAATTTATCTAAGAAGTCTTTAATTAAGTATTTTGAAGAAGCCTTAGATCATTGTCATGAGCAGAGTCTAGAATTGAAAGATCTTAAAGAACAAATTCTTGATATTGATGAGGAAAACCAACTTCTTAAGGCCAAAGCTAAAAAGCTCAAGTCTAAAGTTATGGCAACTTCAGCTATAACTTCAGACAAGACAAATGTTGAGAAAGAAGCTCTTGAGTCTAAAGTTATAGCTAATGAAGTTATAATCTCAGAGTTGAAGCTCAACATTAATCACCTTCAAGCCAAAGTTATAGCTAATGAAGCTATAACTTTAGAATTGAAGAAAGTCAATGAGCTTTTACAATCTCAAGCTAAGGCAAAGGAAGTTGTTATTCTTGATCATGGGAAAGTCAATTCTTTTCTTTCTCAGCAATTGAAAGATTTGAAGGCTGAATTCTCCCAAGCCAAAAGTCAACATAATGAGGAGAAACTTATCTTGAACAAACGTTTCAATGATTTTCGTGAAAATTTCAAAAAGAACAATCCCTCCAAAGACTCGAATGTAGATCATTCGTCGTGTGAAAAAGAAATTCAGTCTTTGAAGGAATTGCTCCTATATGCACGAAAAGTTCATGATAAGTGGGAAGGAAGTCAAAAGGTCTTAGACTTCCTTACCGAACAGTCTAACAATAACATGAAGATGGGTCTTGGTCATGAATGTTATAGTCGTAGAGACCATGATAAATGCAAATCCACTCCTTCTGACCGTGATTTCAGAAGAAGGAAGTACGTAAACCTTTCAGAATATCTGATTTGCAATTATTGTGGTCACAACGGTCATGTTAAAGATAATTGTGTTAAATATGTTAATGACAACAAAAATCAAACTGATTTTGTGAAAGAACATGACGTGTCTAGTGAGTCCGAATCTGAACCTCAACGTGATGAGGTTAGAAATAATGAGTTTAGATGGTTTTATGACATGGCTTTTGATTACACATCTGTACCTTCAAAATCTAAACCTAATGTGAATCAGAAGCAGTCATTTAAACCCAATGTGCGTCGTAACTATAACAAACCTGTTAATAAATCTAGCAAGCCCTATCCTAAGAAGAAAAGAATTGTCAAACAGGTATGGGTTAGGAAGGATCAAATACATAGAGTTACTAACCACAAAGGACCCAACTTAGCGTGGGTACCTAAAAGCTGTATTTGATTCTCTTGCAGATAATAGTGAAAGAAAACAATCTATGGTATCTCGACAGTGGATGTTCGAGACACATGACTGGAAACAAGAATTTATTTCTTTCACTAGAACCCTTCAATGGTGGCAAGGTCACCTTTGGAGATAATAAGAAGGGCAACATAATTGGTGTAGGTAAGATTGGTATATCTTCTTCACATGCTATCAACAACGTATATCTGGTAGATGGCCTTAAGCATAACTTGCTAAGTATCTCTCAACTATGTGACAAAGGCAACAAAGTCGTTTTTCATTCAAATGTTTGTCGTATCATAGTTGAAGGAACTAGCAATGTTATCTTAGAAGGTCTACGTAAACGGAACGTGTATATGATTGATTTAACCAAAGTCACTACAAGTTCCTTTACGTGCATGAAAGTCACTGTGGATGATTCATGCTTGTGGCACAAGAGGTTTGCACACATAAGTCCAACTATTTTAAAGAAACTCAAATTGTGGAATTTAGTTGAGGGTCTACCCTCAATCAAATTCGAACAAGAGAAGATGTGTGACTCATGTGCCCATTGTAAACAAGTTAGATCTTCTTTCAAACCGAAACGAGTAGTGAGTACAAAGCGTCCACTTGAGTTGGTACACATGGATTTGTGTGGACCTATGAAAGTAAGAAGCCGCGGTGGATCAAGGTACGTATTCGTCCTAGTCGACGACTACTCCAGGTATGTATGGCCTATCTTTCTATTTACTAAAGATGAAACTTTCAATGAGTTTGTAGTACTAATGAAGCTCGCCCAAAACAAGTATGATAAAAAGTTAGTTTCCATTCGTACGGATCATGGAACCGAATTTGATAATCAAGCTTTTATAGAATATTGTAGGGAGAATGGTGTAGGACATAACTTTTCTGCACCACGAACCCCACAACAAAATGGTGTCGTGGAACGTATGAATAGAACATTAGAGGACATGGCCCGCACTATGCTTTTGTGTAGTGGCCTTTCTAAGAGCTTTTGGGCAGAAGCCATAAGTACTGCATGCTATGTGCACAATAGAGCTATGATTAGACCTATTCTCAAAAAGACTCCCTATGAGCTTTTAAGAGGGAGAAAACCCAATATAGCTCACCTTCGTTGCTTCGGGAGTAAATGTTTTGTCCATAATAATGGAAAAAGTAATTTGAGCAAATTTGATCCACGAAGTGACGAAGCTGTGTTTGTTGGTTCTTCTAATCATAGTAAAGCTTTTAAAGTTTTTAACAAAAGAACGTTGTGCATAGAAGAAAGTGTTCATGTTGTATTTGATGAAGATAATGTGCCTGAACAAGTTGAACAGAATGAAGAAGAAGACATGAATGATCCAGACTTTCGCCTTTCAAGGGAAGACGAGCCAGTTATCAATGAAGAAGTTATTGAAGGAATCAATGATGAACTTGACAAATCCGCAAATGACCTTGAACAGAGAACTGAGACAATTGTTGATGATACGAATGTCTCTTCTCAAAACAAGGAAAAGGAAACTGAAGTTATAGCTGATGATGCTATAACTTTGAACCAGAACCAAGATAATGTAACTGAAGTTGTACCAACTTCAGCTATAACCCCAGAGTCCAACTCAGGGGGAACCAATCTTGATTCTGAATCATTTGAGGAAAGTGATAGTTCATCAGATGATGATGAGCCTAGAAACTCTAAGAAATGGAAATATATGAGTTCTCATCCTATGGATAGTATCCTAGGAAGTTTGAATAAGGGAGTTCAAACGAGGCGAACATTAAATAACTTTTGTTCATTCTATTCTTTTATGTCTACCATAGAGCCTACCAACATCAAAGAAGCTCTTGCAGAATCCGACTGGATTGTGGCTATGCAAGAAGAGCTTCAACAGTTCGAACGCAATAAAGTATGGCACCTTGTGCCACGACCTCCTAATCGAACTGTGATTGGTACTCGATGGGTATTTAGAAATAAATTGGATGATTCAGGAGTTATAGTTCGTAACAAGGCTCGATTGGTCGTTCAAGGTTATAATCAACAAGAAGGGATTGATTATGACGAAACATTCGCTCCAGTAGCAAGACTTGAAGCTATCCGCTTGCTAATCGCCTTCGCAGCTCATAAAGGAATGAAATTATTCCAAATGGACGTTAAGACTGCATTTCTTAACGGTTATTTGGAAGAAGAGGTTTTTGTTGAACAACCTCCTGGATTTTTGAATAGCAAGTTTCAAAACCATGTTTTTAAACTCGATAAAGCGTTATATGGTTTGAAACAAGCGCCTAGGGCCTGGTACGACAGATTGTCAAAATTTTTATTACAAAACAATTTTAAAAGAGGATCTGTCGACAAAACCCTATTTCTAAAATCCGAGGGTTCTGATTTACTTGTTGCTCAAATTTATGTAGACGATATTATTTTTGGTTCTACTAACAATAAATTGTGCAAGTAGTTTTCAGATCTTATGACCTCAGAATTTGAAATGAGCATGATGGGAGAATTAAAATTCTTCCTAGGATTGCAAATTCAACAAACCAAAGAAGGGATAAAGATTCACCAACAAAAATATGTCAAGGAGCTAATCAGAAAATTTGGTATGGAGAACGCTCATCCAATGGACACGCCTATGGTAACTGACAAAAAGTTGACCTTAGACGAAAATGGTAAGTCCGTAGATGAGACTACATATCGAGGTATGATTGGTTCTTTATTATATTTAACTGCAAGTAGACCTGACATTATGTTCAGTGTATGTGTCTGCGCTAGATTTCAATCATGTCCTAAGGAATCACATATGATTGCAGTTAAACGTATCTTGCGATATTTAATTGGTACATCTAATTTATATTTGTGGTATCCACTTGAGTGTAATTTCGATCTAGTAGGATATTCAGATGCAGATTATGCAGGATGTTCCCTAGATAGAAAAAGTACCTCTGGATTTGCTACGTTTGTTGGACCTTGCATAATTACTTGGGGCTCAAAGAAGCAAAATTCAGTTGCATTGTCTACTGCAGAAGCCGAATATATCGCTGCAGGACTGGTATGTTCTCAACTACTTTGGTTAAAGTAACAACTATGTGATTATGGTGTTAATGTTGGTTGTATGCCTGTTTTCTGTGATAATACGAGTGCTATTGTTATTTCTAATAACCTAGCTCAGCATTCTCGTACTAAGCATATAGACATTAGACATCACTTTTTGCGTGACCATGTAGAAAAGGGCAACATTAAACTCGAATTTTGTAGTACTGACAATCAATGGGCTGACATTTTAACAAAGGCGTTAGCAAGAAGACGTTTTGAGATTTTGCGGTTGGAAATTGGTTTAATCGGTAGCAATTAAATTCATCTTATTTATTTTGTGAACCTGCGTGACTGGCTAGAACAAGACGAGATTATATGACTGTGTCCGCATATTTCATTGCTAGTATACTTGTGTTTAATATAATATATTTTACGTGAGTATCTTGCATATTAAGTGTTTTATGAAAATTGAATTATGAACCACATATCTGCCAAATACCTATCTTATTCACTTTCCAAAATTGAACCAAAATTCTACCCATGTATACCATGTTTACCGAAATTCTCAAATAAAATTACTCAACCATATCTTTTTATTTACCAAATTATATCCTTACCATATCCCAACAAAAATAACCACCCAAGATTCCTTTTTCTACCCAAATTCAAATAAAAAAAAAAAAAAGGGAAAATAGGGGATTGGAGCCGGCACACCATGTGCCTAAGTACAAAAGCTACCCTACCTCTTACACAATCATAATTACCCTCTTCCACCTATTACTTTTACCACTTCAATACTCAACCAACTTTTACTATCCTCTTCATCAATCTTACGGCTCCCACACAAAAAAAAAAATAAACTCCCAAACCTTCAACCTTCATCAATGACTTCCACTAGATAAAAACTTTCCAAAAATCCAAACCCAAAAACTCCCAAGCCAAGTATGCCCAAAAATACCTCTTCTCCTCCTACACAACCATCACCCAACCAAAACCAAACCGAGTCGGGTGCGGGTCTTGAGGGTACGAAAAGAAGACGGTTAAATAAAGGCAAAGGTAGAGTCCAAGAAGAACCTTCGGTCGAAACAACTGACACGGTACCCGAGGCATGTACACGGGTCACCCTTCGTGATTTTTCGCCTCAAGAAACATCTTCGGGGATTGATAAACTCCGTCTTACAAAAGACGAAAGAAAACTTGTGAACCGGGTTGCTCAATATGGAATACACGGTGGTCGGTATTATCCTAAGGCTTGGTGTGACAAGTATAGGGCTTTGGGATTCTTTTCTGATTTTTTTAATTTCCAAGAATGGGAAACGGTGGCTCAGTTTTCGGGACCGGTGTATCCGATTGAGGTAATTCAGTTTTTTTTTCTGTTTCTTTAGACAATGGAGTGTTGCATGCCGTCATAAATGGCCGTTCAGTTTCGATTTCCGTGACGGACTTTTGTACTCTGTTTTCGGTTCCTGATGATGGAATCAAAATCAATCTGAGTACGTCATGGGAGGAACTAACGGACATGGCTAAGCTGGAGGTTAAGTAGTATTTTGATGTTGGGGCGACGGTTTCGAGTTGCGTGTTGGCTGGTAGTGTGTCTCCTAAACTGAAATTTCTGTTGAATTTTTTATGGAATACCGTAATTCCGCGACGGGGCGGACGCGATAAAATTGCATGCTATGAGATGTTGGTCGTTAAGCATTGGTTGGAAGGAAACCGGGTTAATTTACCTTCTCTTGTTTTTAATCGTATTTCACAAACCGCTTTCTCGGTGACCGAAGACAAAATTTACTCTACTCTTGACTTGCCGTATGGCATGTGGTTGTCACGGCTCTTAGAGTCAAAGGGCGTTGTTAATATGAACAATTATGGGGTCGCCGTAAAAGATGAAATGTGTGATACGTTCTTGAAATTTATGAAGCTTGATGCTAATGGTCCAGAATTGTTGTTTTTAGTAAAAGGAGGTTCGGTTGGTTTGCCGTCGGGTGGGGCTGATTTTTCCGGGATTGAGTCAAAATTGGATATGTTCATTGGTAGTATCATGGAGCGCTTGGATGCGCAGGATAAGAAAATTGAGACGGTATTGGATACGGTTGTTCAAGCCGTAGCAATGGGCTCTTCAAACTCAACCCGTGACCAAGGTGGGTCGGGTGTGAGTCATGAGATGAGGACATGGATGGATGGTGTGGATGATCGCCTTGCTAAGTTGGAACGGAACATTGTTGATTGTAAGCAAGAATTATATAGGCAACGGGATCGGATGACATTCTTGGTGAGCCAAGGCGGTTCTTTGGTTAAGAGCGGAACGGATATGCGTGAGGGGATGCGTACTATATATGATGCGACGGAGGCTCTTTCGTTGAAAGTCCGGAACTTTGACGTTTGCCTCACCGCTCAAGCTACACATGTGTCTTCTTGCCTTGATCGTCTATCCACTCTTGAGTACCGCACTAGGCCCGGCTATAAAGCACCCTAACCTCATCCACTTACCCAAAATGCTTTGCTTTTCTATCCTTGGTTGTTTTACTCTTAAAACTACTAATCCTATTCGGCCCATTTTGGCTTATTTTGACATTGTTCTATTCGGCCCAATGGCACTTAACAATATCTTTTGTGGTTTGTAGTTTTAATTAACATTTGCATTTTAATTTTGCTTGATATATATCGTCTTATATTGCGTATTTTGCATATCTATTTCTTGCCTTGCCATGTGTTATTCTAGTCGTTTCATGTCTTTGTTCTTGTCTTTTCAATGATGCCAAGAGGGGGAAGAAATGATATGATTTGAGTCTTTGCTTAATCTTGCTCCTTGTCAAGACTCGTTATCTCTTAAATTCTCTCAAGCTATAACTTTGGCTAAGTTGTTTTGTTCTTGCGATCAAAGTTGCTATAACTTTGGAGTGCTTTGTTGAGGGGGAACCCTACTTAGTCACAATGTAAGGAGGAAATCATATGAGACTTGTCATCATCAAAAAGGGGGAATTTGTTGGACCAATTTCATAGTTTTGATAATGACATGTGTTTACGTAATAATATGTTTTACTAGATATATCATATGCGTGTAATTGTGTGCTTTAGTCTTATTATAGCTAGCAACAATTATGAGAAGAAAGATCAAAGTTAGGCATAACTTTGATAGAGGTTGTGAGACAAAGTTATAACAACTTCAGGAATAACTTTGGAAGTGAACATGGAAGTTATAGCTAACCAGGCATAACTTTAAAGAAAATCGCTTCAAACAAGATCTACATAATACTACACAAGACTCAAGATGGAGAATCTTTGTGATCAAGATGAAGAGATGATCCGTATACTGAAGATCTTTGTGAAGATTAGATAGTATAGGTCGTCATTCGGTAACTATTCCATTCGAGAGATTTTATGTTCAAAAGTTATAGCTTTAGCCTATGATTTTGAATGATAAAATATTGATGCATGATTTTGGAAATAAAATGTTCTGAAATGTTTTCAAAAGTGAAAGAGTATTTTTATATTTATCAATTATTTTAATAGAGATTCTATTATGAGATTCTATTGTTCGTTACACCTTAATGGGTTGTCATGCTACCATAGGGTGTTCTAATATATTCTAATCCATTTGTTGTTAACTAATTAGCCCCTATTGGTTGAGACCATCAGGGTTTTCGTGAAAACCTAGTTTTGTGCCACCTGGGATTCCGTGGCCCTAGGGTTTCGTGAGCTTAGGATTGGGCCTCCATAAGGTTGTGTTCCTTATTTTTACCTAATCCTAGGATCTACTATAAATCTTACAACATATTTGAGATATTAGATAAATATATTTCTTATAGATTAACCAATAATATTTTTGAGATAAATATATTTCTAAAAGATAACGTGGGTTGGACCTTGCTAATTACTTGGGGCTCAAAGAAGCAAAATTGCAGTTGGCAGCATTGTCCTACTACTGCAGAAGCCGAATATATCGCTGCAGGACTGGTATGTTCTCAACTACTTTGGTTAAAGCAACAACTATGTGATTATGGTGTTAATGTTGGGTGTATGCAGGTTTTCTGTGATAATACGAGTGCTATTGTTATTTCTAAGAACCCAGCTCAGCCTTCTCGTACTAAGCATATAGACATTAGACATCACTTTTTGCGTGACCATGTAGAAAAGGGCAACATTAAACTCGAATTTTGTAGTACTGACAATCAATGGGCTGACATTTTAACAAAGGCGTTAGCGAGAAGACGTTTTGAGATTTTGCGGTTGGAAATTGGTTTAATCGGTAGCAATTAAATTAATCTTATTTATTTTGTGAACCTGCGTGACTGGCTAGATTAAGACGAGATTATATGACTGTGTCCGCATATTTCATTGCTAGTATACTTGTGTTTAATATAATATATTTTACGTGAGTATCTTGCATATTAAGTGTTTTATGAAAATTGAATTATGAACCACATATCTGCCAAATACCTATCTTATTCACTTTCCAAAATTGAACCAAAATTCTACCCATGTATACCATGTTTACCGAAATTCTCAAATAAAATTACTCAACCATATCTTTTTATTTACCAAATTATATCCTTACCATATCCCAACAAAAATAACCACCCAAGATTCCTTTTTCTACCCAAATTCAAATAAAAAAAAAAAAAAGGGAAAATAGGGGATTGGAGCCGGCACACCATGTGCCTAAGTACAAAAGCTACCCTACCTCTTACACAATCATAATTACCCTCTTCCACCTATTACTTTTACCACTTCAATACTCAACCAACTTTTACTATCCTCTTCATCAATCTTACGGCTCCCACACAAAAAAAAAAATAAACTCCCAAACCTTCAACCTTCATCAATGACTTCCACTAGATAAAAACTTTCCAAAAATCCAAACCCAAAAACTCCCAAGCCAAGTATGCCCAAAAATACCTCTTCTCCTCCTACACAACCATCACCCAACCAAAACCAAACCGAGTCGGGTGCGGGTCTTGAGGGTACGAAAAGAAGACGGTTAAATAAAGGCAAAGGTAGAGTCCAAGAAGAACCTTCGGTCGAAACAACTGACACGGTACCCGAGGCATGTACACGGGTCACCCTTCGTGATTTTTCGCCTCAAGAAACATCTTCGGGGATTGATAAACTCCGTCTTACAAAAGACGAAAGAAAACTTGTGAACCGGGTTGCTCAATATGGAATACACGGTGGTCGGTATTATCCTAAGGCTTGGTGTGACAAGTATAGGGCTTTGGGATTCTTTTCTGATTTTTTTAATTTCCAAGAATGGGAAACGGTGGCTCAGTTTTCGGGACCGGTGTATCCGATTGAGGTAATTCAGTTTTTTTTTCTGTTTCTTTAGACAATGGAGTGTTGCATGCCGTCATAAATGGCCGTTCAGTTTCGATTTCCGTGACGGACTTTTGTACTCTGTTTTCGGTTCCTGATGATGGAATCAAAATCAATCTGAGTACGTCATGGGAGGAACTAACGGACATGGCTAAGCTGGAGGTTAAGTAGTATTTTGATGTTGGGGCGACGGTTTCGAGTTGCGTGTTGGCTGGTAGTGTGTCTCCTAAACTGAAATTTCTGTTGAATTTTTTATGGAATACCGTAATTCCGCGACGGGGCGGACGCGATAAAATTGCATGCTATGAGATGTTGGTCGTTAAGCATTGGTTGGAAGGAAACCGGGTTAATTTACCTTCTCTTGTTTTTAATCGTATTTCACAAACCGCTTTCTCGGTGACCGAAGACAAAATTTACTCTACTCTTGACTTGCCGTATGGCATGTGGTTGTCACGGCTCTTAGAGTCAAAGGGCGTTGTTAATATGAACAATTATGGGGTCGCCGTAAAAGATGAAATGTGTGATACGTTCTTGAAATTTATGAAGCTTGATGCTAATGGTCCAGAATTGTTGTTTTTAGTAAAAGGAGGTTCGGTTGGTTTGCCGTCGGGTGGGGCTGATTTTTCCGGGATTGAGTCAAAATTGGATATGTTCATTGGTAGTATCATGGAGCGCTTGGATGCGCAGGATAAGAAAATTGAGACGGTATTGGATACGGTTGTTCAAGCCGTAGCAATGGGCTCTTCAAACTCAACCCGTGACCAAGGTGGGTCGGGTGTGAGTCATGAGATGAGGACATGGATGGATGGTGTGGATGATCGCCTTGCTAAGTTGGAACGCAACATTATCGATTGTAAGCAAGAAGCGTATAGGCAAAGGGATAGGATGACATTCTTGGTGAGCCAAGGCGGTTCTTTGGTTAAGAGCGGAACGGATATGCGTGAGGGGATGCGGACTATATATGATGCGACGGAGGATCTTTCGTTGAAAGTCCGGAACTTTGACGTTTGCCTCACCGCTCAAGCTACACATGTGTCTTCTTGCATTGACCGTTTATCCACTCTTGAGTACCGCACTAGGCCCGGTTACATAGCACCCTAGCCTTATCAACCTACCCACAATGCCTTGCTTTTCTATCCTTGGTTGTTTAACTCTTAAAACTACTAATCCTATTCGGCCTATTTTGGCTTATGTTGACATTGTTCTATTCGGCCCAATGGCACTTAACAATATCTTTTGTGGTTTGTAGTTTTAATTAACATTTGCATTTTAATTTTGCTTGATATATATCGTCTTATATTGCGTATTTTGCATATCTATTTCTTGCCTTGACATGTGTTATTCTAGTCGTTTCATGTCTTTGTTCTTGTCTTTTCAATGATGCCAAGAGGGGGAAGAAATGATATGATTTGAGTCTTTGCTTAAGCTTGCTCCTTGTCAAGACTCGTTATCTCTTAAATTCTCTCAAGCTATAACTTTGGCTAAGTTGTTTTGTTCTTGCGATCAAAGTTGCTATAACTTTGGAGTGCTTTGTTGAGGGGGAACCTACTTAGTCACAATGTTAAGAGGAAATCATATGAGACTTGTCATCATCAAAAAGGGGGAATTTGTTGGACCAATTTCATAGTTTTGATAATGACATGTGTTTACGTAATAATATGTTTTACTAGATATATCATATGCGTGTAATTGTGTGCTTTAGTCTTATTATAGCTAGCAACAATTATGAGAAGAAAGATCAAAGTTAGGCATAACTTTGATAGAGGTTGTGAGACAAAGTTATAACAACTTCAGGAATAACTTTGGAAGTGAACATGGAAGTTATAGCTAACCAGGCATAACTTTAAAGAAAATCGCTTCAAACAAGATCTACATAATACTACACAAGACTCAAGATGGAGAATCTTTGTGATCAAGATGAAGAGATGATCCGTATACTGAAGATCTTTGTGAAGATTAGATAGTATAGGTCGTCATTCGGTAACTATTCCATTCGAGAGATTTTATGTTCAAAAGTTATAGCTTTAGCCTATGATTTTGAATGATAAAATATTGATGCATGATTTTGGAAATAAAATGTTTTGAAATGTGTTCAAAAGTGAAAGAGTTTTATTTTTATATTTATCAATTATTTTAATAGAGAATATATTTATGAGATTCTATTGGTTAGTAATACAACTTATGGGTTGTCATGCTACCTAGGGTTTCTAATATATTCTATCTCAATTTGTTGTTAACCTAATTAGCACACCTAGTGGTTGAGCCATCTAGGGTTTTGTGAAAACCTAGTTTGTGCCACCTAGGGATTCGTGCACCTAGGGTTTCGTGAGCTAGGATTGGGCCTCCATAGGTTGTTTCCTTAGTTTACCTAATCTAGGATTCTACTATATCTTTACAACAATATTTTGAGATATTAAGATAAATATATTTCTATAAGATAAACCAAATAATATTTTGAGATAAAGATATTTCTAAAAGATAAGAAAATATTATTTTATGATAAGACAAGTATCTTTATTAAATATTATACTAGGGTTTTAGATCTACTATGATTCTACTACTATAAATACTCATTCACATACAAATTGCAAAACACACGAAATACACATATTTTACACGGCTATTATTTTACTTGTGTTGATTTTCCAAAATCGTTTTAAAGCAAACCTTTGAGCAAATATTTATTATTTTTTAGAGTTTGTTTTTAAAAGAGTTGTGCATCAATTATTATCAATCGCTTGAGTGAAATACGTTATTGGATAATAGTACATCATTATAAGCTTACAATTCTTTAACGGGAATCTGTGTGAGTTATATTGTACTTTCTTATTAGCGTAAGATAGTATAGAGTATTTAGCGATACTCACCTTGAGTTATAATCATAGTGTTGATTATACGAGTGGGTTGATAATTTTTGTAATCCGTATAAAGGTACTAAAAATTATTAATCGAGAATAGTGGACGTAGGTTTCAACGTGTGAAACTGAACCACTTCAAAAATCGGGTGCCTCTCTCTTATCTCTTTACTTTTCGTTATTTCGTTATTTGCGCTTACTTTGATTAATTAATTAGTTGATTTTAATTCATAAGATCAAATAATTAATTACATATCATTTAATTCGAAAAAGTGGGGCTAGTTTTTAATACTCAATTCACCCCCCCCTCTTTCGTATTCGATCAATAGACTCTTCACAGTGATATCCTCTTCCTCAATAAAAGGAGCAGATAAAGAGGAACAGTCAGACTGAGAGAGGGATGGAACACTTATAGAGTTTAAGAGATCCGATGAACTGGATTGATGTTTTAGATGAGATCCCAAAAGACCCAAAAAGTACGAAGATATTTCGTGGGAAACTTCTTCGGAGGAATACTTCCAATCCCCATTCAAAGCTCGAATTGCTACCAAGCGCAGTTTAGAGGATCTGGATTTGGCCCGAGAATAGAGAAAACGAGATGGGAGGCGATCAGAAATCTCGCGTGACATTTTTGAACGATGTTACCAGTAAGAGATTTGAGAAGCCAAAGTGCATAATTTTTCCTTCCGGACTTGCTGAAAGTGAATGTCTAAATCAAGATCAATCACTTGGAAGCCGAGATCATCTAATTCATGTTCGATCTGGGACCAATTTATGCCATTTTGAATACGATGATTGATCGCTCATGTCATAATGTCACGCCGCACGGCAGATAATTTCCGAGACAAAACAAACATTTGGGATCCTCTACGGTAGAGAGACCAAGCAGCGGAAATTATCTGAGAAATCATCGGGAAAGAGAGAGGGTAAGGCTACTTAATATAGTAATGGAGCAGAGTGAGAGACGTCTTAAGTTAAGATGGTCTTAAACAATAATTGGTGAGAATAAAGGGGTTACTACTCACCTTTACTATTATAATAACTTGAGTCGCTATTCACTAAATTATTAAGAGATCATTTAGTTTACACCTTTTTAGATTTTATGTATTATAACCCTCTTACTACCGATTGTGCCTTAGAAACGACTATGTTTTATAACAAGCATGCCCCTCTAATTGTAAATTGGGACTATTTTTATTGTTACTTCAATTTATATTTATTATGCATATCCAATTTAATACTTTTAACACCATTTTACTTCAAGTTGTAATTAGCATTCCAATAGTTTTATTGAGCAAACCGTTTGTCAGAAGACCTATTTACCAACCTTCAATTAACTTATTATACTCCCTCCAATCCAATTATTACATTTACTTTTTTTGGAAGTCAAAACTTGAAAGTTTTGATCCTAAATATAGTAAAAGTACAAACTTTAAAAAAGAAATTGTTATATTGATTCATTATACAAAAAAGTATCTCATAAAAATTGTCAAAATGATGTTACCGGATTGATTGAAGAACGTAAAGTAAACTATGTTAACGATATATTTAATTAAGATTTCCGTGGAATTAATTCATGTACTACGTACTTTCTTTTCCGTCTCTCTAACTCAAACATTACTAATTTCACAACTAAATTGTATTTCATATGGCTCTACTACAAGAGATATTATTACGTCTATTGTTTATATCATGTCACCGTACATTCCAAACCACTCCAAACCATTCCAAACCAATAAAAAATTTGGAATTGACAACATAATCTTAAAAATTCATTTAAAATGCCGGTACATACGTCTTTATTATGCTTAAGACAGATCAAATATGTCCATGTTGAATGAATAAGATAAAGATAGAAAGCAAAAGAAAAAGTAAAAGATTTGTACTAAATGCCCATGTGGGATAATATTATGTGTTTTAATATTAAGACGAGTACCTCCGTTTAAAGGAAGACAAGCAGTTGGATGGATGTACGAACTACGATGACAAAGTACATTTGAAGGATTGAACAGTTTTTTGCTTTTCTTCAAACGTACATTTAATAAACCAATAAAGATAAATATCCTCTCCATTTTCCCCAAAAGAAATGGAGGGTCATTTTCTCTGAACGGCCAAGATTTCATCAACAGTGATCTAACGAACTTGTGAAGATACAAATCACCTAGCGATAAAAGGCACATGTGAGTGTTCCACATTGAAAAAAGATGAGTGACTTGTCTACCATATAAACTATAAAGTTACTTTGCCCATTGTCAATTGATTTTGGAATAAACCTCCTTAATTAGATATAAACAAAACTCTTTTCTCTTTATGTTTGGTGCTGCCTAGGCCCGGTAACGTAATCTTACCATGTTATCAATTCCCCTGGTTGTGTGTAGGGGTGGCCATGGGCCAGGCCGGGCTGACCCTACCATGCCTGGGCCAGGCCGGGCTGACCCTACCATGCCTGGGCCAGGCCCTTGGCATACTAGGGATGTGACTCTGATCAAACTCGTGGCGGCCGGGCTAGCAGGCCTAATATATACATATGTTTTTATTTTAAAAAGTTCATTAAATAACGGGCTGAGATGGATATATGGAACCCGAGCCCGACTTGTTTATTGGGCATGCTCGACTTGTATATTGGCAAGGCATGGTGGGTCGGCCAAAAGTGGCCCGAGTGGCGGGTCGGCCTGGCCCGTTTCTTTACTTAGCTCTAGTTGTGTGACCTTCAAACGATGAAAAAAGAAAAAAAATGGGCTAAGTATTCAGTTTAGTGGTCTGGTTAGCCGGGAAAGGGGACTTCACCCGTTAGGGGGAGTGTGAAAATACAACTTACCCAATGATAAAAGTCACATGTGAATGTTCCACATTCAAAAAAATAAGAGATTGTTGTCTTTCATATAAACCAACAATTTACTTCATTCATTGTTAATTATTGGTTTTGGCCCCTTAGACTTATCACAAATTCTCATTTGTGATGGACACTTTTCGTCACAAGCTTGTGACGGAGCAAATGTGACCATTTTTATGGAAAATGTAACTATTATATGACTGGTAACATTTTATGGATGATTAATTTTTATCATAAAATGGTCACATTTAGTCCGTTACAAGCTTGTGACCGTCACAAGAAAAACCAACTGTAGACTTATATATAGAACTATTTTCTCTGAATTGATGGGTGGACGGGCCCGTTAACATAATCTTATTATATTCAAATGTTGTACTAAAAAATAAAGAAAAAAGACAATAAAAAGTTAAATGAGTATTGTATTATCTTATGAGAAGAAATTGACTCTTTATTTCTTTAGAAAATGTTGAGTATCCAAGCTCCATTTAAAAATCATTACTAACTGCAAACGAGATGGTATGCGATGATAAAATGCGTGACTAAATCTTATACTCCCTCCATTCAACTCCACACTACACTTATCTTTTTTCACGTTTGCCAACGCGCGTTTTGCATCGTAAATATAGTTCGCTACGTATTTGCAAAAATTATACAAGTTAAATATTTTTAATATACTCTTAAAGACGAATCAAACAAGATCCCACATGAATATATTTTCTCTTATGCATTAGCCGAAAATTGAAAGATTCTTCCGACTTGTGAATAGTGTCAAAAATAGAAAACTACAATGTGGAGTTGAATGGAGGTAGTAATAATTTAACCAACTGATTTACGTGGTAGATAAGGACATGATCAAAGACTTGGCAAGTTTGTCCAAGCCGCTGTAGCTGTCAAACCTACCTACCCATTTTTTTAGGTTCTCTCTTATTTAATGGGAAATTTCGATGTCAATTTGCAAGTTGGCAATCAGGTTGCCTATTTATTTGCTCAATTTAGTTAAGACAGTGGTCTTGTTTGAGACAAGGTAATCCGTCTTATTATTTTAGATGGATCAAGTTTCTTTATAAAAGAGCTATTGGGACAAGTATAAAACTATTATTTCCCCACTAGACAGACCAAGATAAAGTGGTGTTTAATTGCTTAAAAAAAATTGAAAAGCAAAAAAGAAAGATGGGCGGAAGAGCTTCCTCTCGTCCTCTGGGGGGACAGAATTACACCAAAAACATCCACTGGTCAGTCCCCATACTCCCTGGTCTATGGATGTGAGGCAATTGTCCCCGCAGAAATGCTTGTGCCAACATTAAGGTGTACTTTGAATACTATTGAAGAAAACCAACCCCTAATGCAGGACAACTTAGTCATGACGGAAGAACTAAGGGATGCATCTAAAATTCGCCTAGCCTCTTACCAACAAAGTGTAGCCATGAGCTATAACAAAAATGTGAACATCGAAATCTTCAAAGAAGGAGATTTGGTCCTACGAAAAGTCTTCCCTAATACAAAAGACAAATCTACAGGCAAACTAGCCCATGTATGGGAAGGATCTTACCTGATTGACTCAATAGTCGGTCAAGGTGCTTAGAGACTACAAACTCTAGAGAGAGATCTAATACCAAGAGCATGGAATGTAGCTCATTCAAAGTGATTTCATATATGAACAAAATTGATTAACAAAAACCAAATCAGGTAATAACTACTAGCCTGTTAGTAATTACCTGTATAGTTTCTATGTGATTGTAATTGTCATTTAATGAATAAAATATGTCATGTGCTTAATCATAAATGCGCATTATCTCATTCTTTTATAACAATATTTAAATCTCGAACGCTTGTTTTTTCACCTTTTATAGATATATTATCTTCTTTTATTTAAAAACAAACATTGAGAATTGGGAACCACCCCTTCTACCAAACAAAAAAAATCAACAAAAAGGATCAAATGATCTTACAATTTTTGTCGCAAAAAACAAATACAAAAACTGAACTCAGTCAAAATAAACGAGTAGAATGGTAAAAGATCCAGACCACTCGTTCTAAAGCCCTCCTGACATGCGAAAAACAGAACCCTCCAGACAGGTAAAAGGTCATAAGTCCCCAGACAGACAACGACCTTCATACAGACAAAATAACCAAAGAGAAACATAAATCTAAAACAAACAAATATTCCGCCCAAGGACACCCCCCGAATAGACACAAAATTACCATAATCCATTACCAAGTTATCTATCCAGGACATCCCCCTGGATTGGCCAAACCAAAGAAAAACCAAACAGAAAAGTATTCATAATTCAGGACACTCCCTGGACCGCAGGAAATCTAAACCAACAATACGTCTACCCTGCTTTTGAAACACAGGCCGACCCAACACCTTCAGCCAACATATCATCACCACCATCACCACAATCAGCACAAAACAGAGGTCGACCCATGTTAAGCTTTTTGCATATAGCATACGACATAACACTAATGGTAGCCCTTAAGTCACAAAGAGCGTTATCGATACACAAAGGACCTATATTACAAGGAATAGAAAAAATCCCTGGATCCTTTTGCTTTGGCAGTGATCGACTTTGTAACACGGCGCTACACTCCGCAATGAAAGCAACAGTCTCAACTTCATTAAAAGACCGCTTCCTTATTAATATCTCCTTTATGAACTTCGCATAAGCCGTCACTTGAGTGATCAATTTAGTAAATGGCACACTCACTTGTAAGTTCTTTACTACCTCCATAAACCTCCCAAATTGTTGATCTAGCTTGGAGTTATGTTGTCGGTGAGGAAAAGGAATAGCAATTTTAATGGGCTTGGCTTCTTTCCTTTCTTTTTCTATATTTCCGCCTTCGTCATCAGGTACTGGGGTCACTCGATCGAGTATTGGGCTCACTCGATCGAGTGATCCAAAGACGGCATAGTTTTCTTTTTCATCAATGGACACTCGATCGAGTATTGGCTTCACTCGATCGAGTGTCCCTAAGACGGCCGAATTTTCTTCTTCGGATAAAGACAATTGATCGAGTATTGGTGAACTCAATCGAGTGTCTGCAGGATTGGGTAAATTTTCTTGGCATTTGTCCCGTTACCACTCGTGCTTATATCAACTTGGCTTGGCATCCCCGGATTCTTATAATGGGTCCCACTCCTCAATGTTATTGAATTTACTTGTTCATAAGGGGGTTGTCCTTGAGAAGGGGGATTTCTCGGTTGCCTTTGTGGATTTTGACTTGCCAATTTGGGAAATTTGAGTATCTACCATCTTATTGTGAGCAAGCAATTGAGAGATTTGGGTATCTTGCTTTTGTTGTATCATGAGGCTTTATTGCAACATGACTTTCAATTCCGCCATATTATTATTTGGAGGTGCTTGAGGCGGAGCTTGTTGAAAGTTTTGACCTCCTTGACGGTTATAATTACCTTGTTGAGAATTGCGACTCTAATGAATCATATAGGAGGAACCGCGTTGCTGAGGCGGCGGCAAGGTAGGATTTAGAACGTTTTGACTTCGATATGAGAGGTTTGGATGCTCCCTTGTCCTCTCATTATAGAAATTGGAGTACGGATTGCCTTGTTTAAAAGATTGAAAGGCAATGACTTGCTTAACCGTACTCATACACTCAACCGCATTATTTCCCGCGGTTCCACATCACTCACAATTTATCTCTTGTTGAACCATGCCATGAACCGTTTGCTTATTTCTCAAAGACTATGAAGTTTTCAATTCGGCAATTTCGGCTGTCAATGCTCTAACTGAGATGCAGCGGCATTATCTGAACTACCCCCTCTCACCCTACCTTTGGGGTTACCATACTCATCAGTGTGAGTGGATATCTCATCAATTAGCTTCTAAGCATTAGCATCAGTTGTGTTGTTTTAAAATCTCCCATTGGCAGAAGAATCTAGCAAGGCTCTATATATGATCATCATACAACGAATTGGTTGCATAGGAACCAAATCTCAAAACCATGATGTGGAACAGATTTGACCGGGTCCCTGAAGCGAACTCATGCCTCATTAAATTTCTCGGTGGGACTTTGTTTGAAGCTTCTAATATAATTTGACTTCTTATGGCATTGGTATTCTGCGGTGAGAAGTGCCTCTTGTAGAAGGAAAGAGCTAGAGAATTCCAATCGGTAATACCAAGTGCATCCATGTCTAATTCACACAACCAATCTGATGTCCCATCCTGTAGAGAAAAAGGGAAAAGCACCTTCTTAACTTGGTCTTGCGTTACTTCATTTTTTAAAGGAATGAAGCAACAATAGTGTTGGAGTAGGTGTCCTCCACAAAAGTGCGCCACATAATAAATCTTATTATGGAATATAATTGGGATATTTATTGACTATATATATGATTAGTCAGTTGATTAACGTAAATCAATAACGGTTGGCTGACTAGAGTTTGACGTTATTGTCGTTTGACGGCGGTGACCAACTGATCCCTTTCGGTCACACCTAAAGGATGAAATCCAAATAGTAACTAATTATTTGTATACGATACAGTTTATTAGTACATTACATATATTCGATATGTACGAGAGTTAATTATTAGAAAATGAGTTGAGAACTCAAATTCGATTAAGCTTATTTTTCAATTATGTGATAATTGACTAATAATTTATATCTTATTTTAATACGATTAAATAAGATTTAACTTAGTAATTAATCGTTAAATTACTAAATTAGTTGAGGTTTTGAGATAGAGGTAATTAGTTAATTATATTTACAAGGAGTTGTAAAATAAATTAACTAAGCATTGGGGGACCCATTATATATTGATATAATGGTAAAATATTACTTAAAATGTTAAGTACATATTATTTATTTAATTGAGTCATATAATTGTTATATGATCAAATTAACACTTAATTATACAAGATAATTAACCATATGATCAATAAGTATTTGTAAGACAAATATCAAAAAAATCAAAATGGACCAAACTAAGGCCATTGTGGCCGGTTGGGCTAGTAGTAACATGGTGATGATTTTGTTCTTATTTTTACTCTTTAGTTACTTTATGAAAGTGACATAACAAGTACTAAATAATCATCACTTGTTCTACAACACTCCAGTCTAATGCATGTGATCAAATGAACAAAATAAGAGCCCTATTTTGCCTTGTGAAGTCCGGCCAAATGGCCTATAAAATGACCAAGTGTTGCTCATTTTTTACTACTTCATTTTGTGCTTTGTTTCCTTACTTCTCTAAAAACCTCATATTCTTACTAAAACTCTCAAACACTAATATTTACTAAGTATTACTAGTGTAGTAATATAGTCATAATATTAGTATAATAATATCTATCTTATTATCTAGTTAATAATAAGGGTAGATTATTTGGGTTAATCTTGGTGCAACTTAGAGGAGATCTTCTATTTTGGGGATTATTTGTATTCATCCATATTATTAGCTCAAGAACAACAAGAAGGAGTTCTTGTTGTGCCCTTATATTTTCCATATCAATGTGACGAAATTTCTTCTCTTATATAAATGTCTTTATATTTGCATGCATGTTACATAGATCATTAAATACTAAATTAACAAGTAATTTAGCAACTAATTAGAGGAGTCTAATTAAGGTCTATGGACTTTCAAATAGTTCGTAAACTTCTCCATGTGTTTCACAGGATCCTCAGTAGAACCCCCTCCAAACATGCTTCGCTCCACCAAATTGATATAAGACGGGCGAATCTCAAAGGTACCATCATTCGTAGTAGCAAGTTTGAATCCTTTGGGAATGGATGTAAGGGTGGGTTCTGAATTGTTGGCTAGAGTAGGTATGGTTGTAGTAACGACAAAAATGCAACAAATTCGGCCTATATAGAATCAAGCGTACTCAAGTCTTTGGCTTGTTGGATTTCCTTCCAAAAGTTTCGTCTAGCACGGAAGGTCTTTTCTGGTTCGGGGTCGAATGGTACGAGCTCGAACCTGAGAAACTTGGGCATAAACTAACACTATAGAAAAGAATAAGAACTGTCTAAATAAACTTTTAGTTCCCTGAGACAAAAAAAAAAGATAAACTAAATTAAAAACAAATAGAAATATTGTTGCCTCACCGGCAACGGCGCCAAATTTGATAAGGGTAAAGTCGTGTCCCTAAATGAAAGTAAACCTAACTCGATGCTAACTAATAGTCAGAGGTAAGTAGGGTATCAAATCCACATGAATGCGGTAAAAGTCTGTTTGCTAATAACTAAGTATGTCTTAAAGATAGCAATTTCTTAAGGTTTGATTTTATTACGTATAACTAATTGCAATAAAATAAAAGACGAATTCTATAAAATTAAAAGGTCTAGGGATCAGGTTCACTAAAATGTTATTCGAGGAAGAAATTTAATCAATTAAAAGGTCAATCTAAGTGCCTAAGGTCACAAGATCGGTCGATTCAATTATGCCCTTTAAATCTAAGTCTAACATGTTGTCGCTATCATGTTGATACTCTTGAAACGTCCATTTATGGTCTTGAAATTTTTTTGTACATTTAACATTCTGATGTTGATACTCTTGGTGAAATTTCATAATTTGTTTCACTGTTTTACTATATCTAATGTTTTTATTTGATAAAACCATTAAATACAAAGCTATTTGTTCATAAAATTAATTTAAATTTTTTGGGCAAATGTTTTTTATTTTTATAGTTCCTGGAAATTTTCCAGAATGTACAAACTTTTTGGTTTCAAATTTTATGATGTTTATATTTTATTTTGGTTTTATTTCATAATTGTTATGATTAAACCGTAATATTTAGCAAATGAAATCAAATCGATCTAATTAATGACCAACAAAATTAGTAGTGACTAATTTTTAGTTCTAAATCAGTTTAGTTAATTAGTTTGAATTTAAATGAGATTTAAATGTTGATATTGATTTTTAATGGTTAAAAATCAATAAATCCCGAAAAATCGAGCTACAATGAGCATGAATGTGTTTAGGACGATTTTGGCATGAATTTTGCAGAAATTTATTTTATTTATGGTTGAATGAATGAATGTCATTTATTTAATAATTTATGCAAATTTTGTACCTAGTATGGCCTAGTTGTTTTTAATCGTTATTACCCGTAATGTAAGGGAATAACGGTATGGTTGTAATTTTATTGCGATCTCGTATCGCCGGTTTGTATAATTTAATAATTTTATTTTATAGAATAAATGTATAATAGGAATTTGTATATTTGTATATTTGTAATTATTTTTATGAAGAACGGTGACTCCCTCAAGACGGTGCCATTTTGGAAGGTGTTCCAAGTGAAGAGGCAAGGGACCAAGGAGTTGGTTTCCGAATTGTAACTATCTAGTTAATTTTGATTAGCTAGGTGGCCATACTAGGATTTTATTGTTGCTTGGTTGCTTGCTTTATTTCCGCTCATGCCAAAATCGTCACACATGCATTTTATTTACCGTTATTGTCAATTCAACGTTATTCACAATTCACCGACTTAGTTCACTTATAGGGAATTAATAACTAAATTGACAAGATCTATCACATGTTTAAAAATTGAGATTAGCCTTACCAATTAATAACACCTATGAATCCCGTGTTCATTAGGGCTACCAAGCTCGTGGGTCCCTTTTTACCTCGGGTAAGTAGGGTGATACGATCACAAGCTAAAATTGGATTGGACTCAACGAGATAAGCGTTATCTTGGGACTAGGAGAGGGATTTAGTTGAAATCCGTCAACCAAGAGTTCTAAGGATAGAATTAGTCAAGTAACGACTTACCATTTCTAGATAAAAGTAGCATGCGATGACTATTTTTATTTAAAAATGGGTCTTGGAATCATTTATATAATTTAGTGAGAGGTCATTATATGAATGCTAAACTTGTTAAAATGTTTTTCAAGTAAATTAGTAATTAAACAATGACGTTTATAATTTCTTTTTGTTGGTTAGGACCTCTTCGCATAATGTCAACCATCATAACTCGTTGCATCCTTGGGTTAAAGGACTCATGGTTGAGATCCGTCATGGACAAGTGTGTCCTAAAGGATGACGGAAGTAACTTCGTTGAATGGGAGTCAACGATCAAGAGCGCCGCGTTATCCGATAACGTGCTTCGCTACTTGGTCGAAGAGCCCCCCCACCGAACCCGCGCCAAGATCGTCCGCGGTGGTTCGGGCCGAATATGACCTTTATTTGAAGGTTGCTAATGACGTCAAGAAAGTCTTGATTTGGTCAATCTCACCCAAACTCAAACTCCAAGTGATCTCTCTCAATGCATATGCGATATTCACGAGGATCACTTCGATGTTTTCGCAAGCCCCTCAAATTCTCCAATATGAGGCAATTACGAAATTCTTTGACACTAAGCTTCAAAGAGGCCAAAAAGTTGGCCCACACGTGCTCAAAATGGTTGAGCACGCGGACACCTTAGAGCGTCTAGGGTGCAAAATTCAAAAGAATTTGGTGGTGGGTAAAATCCTTCATTCACTCTCACCTAAGTTCACCCAATTTAGGGTGAACTATAACATGAATGGCATGGACAAGAGTTTCCATGAACTCCATGCACTCCTCACCCAAGCTGAGAGAGACATGGAGGCTAGTGGGAGTGAACCCAAGGATGTTCTTTCCATGAAAATGAAGAACATGAACCTTGGGGTGAGGAAGGACAAGGGAAAGGGTTAGACTCTTTTCAAGAAATCCGGCAAGGGAAAGGCAAAGGTCTTTTATAAGGCCAAACCCAAAGTCAACAAACACGCGGAGGCGGATTGCTATTATTGTAATGGCAAAGGGCATTGGAAACGCAATTGCCCCAAGTACTTGAAAGATAAGAAGGACGGTTGTGTGACAACGTCAGGTAAAATTCTTTCATCACTCTATATGAGAGATATTAACTTTGCTAGTACATCTTCTTGGGTATTTGTACCGGTTGTGGTTCTACCTTTGTTAATCATGACATTGGAGAGGGGACGTGCAAGCACTAGCAAGGAAGGGTGAGTTGTGGACCTACGACTGGGAAATGGAGCTAAGTTAGCCGCAGTTTCCGTGGGCACCTACGTTTAGTCTTTTGCCTAATGTTAGAGTTGTATGTTATAAATTAATTGACTATTATTGTACCCCAACTCTTACCAAGAAATTATCTCCATTCGTGTTTAGAATGGAAGTTTGAATTTTGTATTAAGAACAACTGTTGCTAATTTTGCATTTTAATGAAATGGTTTATGCGATCGCGGGACAATTTCTATTGGAGGTATTTATGTTCTAGATATTGCAAAAGAGGTCTATCATGTAGAAAACAAGAAGCTCAAAACAGGTGAACCTAATCAATCATACCTTTGGCATTGTCGTTTAGGGCACATAAACGAACGACGCATAAAGAGACTTGTTTCATCTAAAGTACTCAACCCATTCGATTACGAATCTTATGGCGTATGCGAATCTTGTCTTCTAGGCAAGATGACTCGTGCTCCTTTTACGGGAAAAGGGACACGAGCAAGTGAAGTATTAGGAATTATACACACGGATGTATGCGGTCCAATGACTATCCGAGCTAGAGGTGGTTATCACTACTTCATTACTTTTACCGACGACTTGAGTAGATATGGATATGTCTACTTGATGAGGCATAAAAGTGATGCTTTTGAAAAGTTCAAAGAATTTCAAAATGAAGTAGAAAACCAATTGAATAAAAAGATTAAAACCCTACGATCCGATCGTGGTGGTGCATACTTGAACCATGAATTTGATTCACACCTGAAAGATTGTGGTATAGTATCACAATGGACTCCTCCTGGAACACCTCAATTAAACGGTGTATCCGAAAGGAGAAATCGAACTTTAGTAGATATGGTTCGATCTATGATGAGTCTAACAGAGCTTCCTGATTATTTTTGGGGTTTTGCTATCTTATCTGCAATATTTTCACTAAATCGAAGCCCGACTAAAGCGGCAAACAAGACTCCATATGAGATATGGACAGGAAAAGTTCCTTATTTGTCAGTTATGAGAATTTGGGGATGCGAGGCTTTTGTTAAGAATAAGTCTGACGATAAACTCGCACCCAAATCTGACAAATGTCTTTTGTAGGACTATCCAAAGGAATCAGTGCTTATTACTTCTACAATTAAACACGAGGACAAAGTGTTGTGTCTAGTTGATGCGAGTCTTTTTAGAAAATGATTTTATTTCTAAAAGACAGAGTGGGAAAAAATTTGAACTTGATGAAGTCCAAGAGCCACAAACCGAAAAGGATGACGAGGAAAACGTTCCCTCTTCATCTGGTACGGTAATTATTCCTTCGGAACCTAGGAGGTCAAGCAGAATTAGTCATCCACCTGATAGATACCTTGGTATTATAGAGGAAGGTGATGACTATAATGTGTTACTTTTTGAAAGTAACGAACATACTACCTACAAAGCAGCCATTTCTAGTCCCGACTCAAAGCTATGGCTAGGAGCCATGCAATTCGAAATGGATTCTATGTACGACAATCAAGTATGGGACTTGGTTGATTTACCTAAGGAGGTACGACCTCTTCAGTGTAAGTGGATCTATAAGATCAAAAGTGGCATAGACAAACATAATGATGTTTATAAAGCTAGATTGGTGGCAAAAGGTTTCACCCAAGTTCATGGTATTCACTATGACGAAACCTTCGCCCCAGTCGCCATGCTTCGATCCATAAGGATTATCTTAGCGGTTGCCGCATTTCATAATTATGAGATTTGGCAAATGGATGTCAAAATCGCCTTCTTGAATGAGATTCTATAAGAGGATGTGTACATGACACAACCTGAAGCTTTTGTGGATCCATCAAACCCTAAGAAGGTATGCATACTTAAGAGATCCATCTATGGTCTTAAACAAGCATCCAGGAGTGGAATCATCGTATCGAATCATGTAATTAAACAAAATGGTGTCACCTCGACGTGTCGAGGAAAACCGTGTTTATACATGAAGTTTAGTGTAAGTAAAGTAACTTTAGTTCTTGTATGTAGATCACATACTACTCATTGGGAATGATATTCCAATGCTCACTTCTGTAAAGAAGTGGCTAGGAATTCATTTCCAAAATGAAAGACTTAGGAGAGGCCCAGCGAATCTTAGGTATCCGGATCTATAGGGATAGATCTAAAAGGATACTAACATTAAGTCAAGAAACTTATATTGATAAGATTCTTGATCGGTTCAACATGAAAGACTCTAAGAGAGGCTTTATTCCTATGGGAGGTGGGATCACTTTGAGCAAGTCAGAGTGCCCTACGAAACCCGAGGAGATTGAACGCATGAAATTGATCCCTTACGCATCAGTTGTTGGATCAATCATGTATTTGATGTGCAATCGTCCCGACGCTTGCATATGTTTCGAGCATGACAAGTCGTTACCAAGCATAATTCCAGGTTGAGAGTCACTGGTATAGACGTAAAGAACATCCTTAAGTACGTAAGACGGACCAAGGATTCGTTCTTAGTGTTTGGAGGCGAGACTGAGTTACGTGTAAAGGGTTACACAGATGCCAGTTTCCAAACAGATAGGGATGATATGAAATCCCAATCCGGCTACGTTTATATGATGAATGGAGGAGCTGTTTGATGGAAGTGTTTCAAGCAAAGCGTTACAGCGGATTCTACAACAGAAGCAGAGTACCTTGCAGCGTCTGAAGCTGCAAAGGAAGCTGTGTGGATTCGGCAATTTTTGGAAGGACTAACAGTAGTCCCTACTGCCAAAGACCCTATCACAATTTATTGTGATAACAGTGGGGCTATTTTTCAAGCAAAAGAGCCCAAGTATAGTAACAAGTCTAGACATGTACTTAGGAAATATCATGTAATTAGAGATTACGTGGACAGAAAGGAAATTGACATTTGTAAGGTTGGGACAGATGACAACATTGTTGATCCTTTAACGAAGCCTTTATCAAAGGCTAAGCATGATGGTCATGTAGTCACAATGGGATTGAGACGTGTGCCAGAATTCCTTTAGATTATGTAATATGTAATAATTGAATGTTGTATTAATTATTTCATATATGATAATGGCATTCATTGTTCGAGTTTTATTTTAAACTCTTTTATTTAGTTTGACTAAATTTAATGCTTTGTTTATCCGAATAGATTGTTGGACCCTATTGAAGTGAATAGGACGAACTTAGTATTTTGTCCCTAGTCACTCAATGAGGTGACGTCTCGAAATGACTAGATTGTAAGTCGATCGATGGTTGGTTCAACACCATGGGGTCATGGAGATGACTGGTCGTTTACATAGACAGACTGTATGACACTCTGTTGGACAGTGACATTGTAGAGACCCTTAAATCAATTATTTGATGCCTGGTCGTGGCAGGGTCTTCTATCTTATTCCTATAAGTCGATTCTTTTGACTGGCGACCGTATATCTGAGTCGGTGCAGTTTCCGATTGGTTTTGGTTGATGTTCTAGGTCGTGCCGTAAAAGGAGGCCGATGGACTTATTCTGGATCATGGTGATCTGCATCATACAGAGTAGATGGATCAACAGGAATTGTCCACCCACGTTGGATAAAAACATCTTTAGGCCACTCGAGGAGTAGTTACTGTAAATGCGTGGCCACGCTCGGAAAGAGATCTATGGTAGATTTTCCGGTCAGACCGTTACTCTCCCTATCGAGAAAACCACTCTAGATATT
>JAIUZE010045807.1:0-24517 GCA_022085475.1 Heliosperma pusillum | reverse complement strand
AAGCCTTTGTCCAAGGCAAAGCATGATGGTCATGTCGTCACAATGGGATTGTGACGTGTACCAGAATTCCTTTAGATTATAAAATATGTAATAATTGAATGTTGTATTAATTATTTCATATATGATAATGGCATTCATTGTTCGAGTTTTATTTTAACCTCTTTTATTTAGTTTGACTAAATTTAATACTTTGTTTATCCGAATAGATTGTTGGACCCTATTCAAGTGAATAGGACGAACTTAGTATTTTGTCCCTAGTCACTCAATGAGGTGAAGTCTCGAAATGACTAGATTGTAAGTCGATCGATGGTTGGTTCAGCACCATGGGGTCATGGAGATGACTGGTCGTTTACATAGACAGACTGTATGACACTCTGTCGGACAGTGACATTGTAGAGACCCTTAAATCAAATATTTGATGCCTGGTCGTGGCAGGGTCTTCTATCTTATTCCTATAAGTCGATTCTTTTGACTGGCGACCGTCTATCTGAGTCGGTGCAGTTTTCGATTGGTTTTGGTTGATGTTCTAGGTCGTGCCGTAAAAGGAGGCCGATGGACTTATTCTGGATCATGGTGATCTGCATCATACAGAGTAGATGGATCAACAGGAATTGTCCACCCACGTTGGGTAAAAACATCTTTAGGCCACTCGAGGAGAAGTTACTGTAAATGCGTGGCCACGCTCGGAAAGAGATCTATGGTAGATTTTCCGGTCAGACAGTTACTCTCCCTATCGAGAAAACCACTATAGATATAATCAATCGCAAGTGCGACCTGAAAGACACCTTGCGTTGAGTGGGAGATGTGATAAAGAGACAAGAGAATTGGTGACGCATACTTGTGTCAGACAAGTGGGAGATTGTTGGAGTAGGTGTCCTCCACAAATAGTGCGCCACATAATAAATCTTATTAAGGAATATAATTGGGATATTTATTGACTATATATATGATTAGTCAGTTGAGTAACGTAAATCAATAACGGTTGGCTGACTAGAGTTTGACGTTATTGTCGTATGACGGCGGTGATCAACTGATCCCTTTCGGTCACACCTAAAGGATGAAATCCAAATAGTAACTAATTATTTGTATACGATACAGTTAATTAGTACATTACATATATTCGATATGTACGAGAGTTAATTGTTAGAAATTGAGTTAAGAACTCAAATTCGATTAAGTTTATTTTCAATTATGCGATAATTGACTAATAAATTTATATCTTATTTAATACGATTAAATAAGATTTAACTTAGTAATTAATCGTTAAATTACTAAATTAGTTGAGGTTTTGAGATAGAGGTAATTAGTTAATTATATTTACAAAGAGTTGTAAAATAAATTAACTAAGCATTGTGGGACCCATTATATATTGATATAATGGTAAAATAGTACTTAAAATGTTAAGTACATATTATTTATTTAACTGAGTCATATAATTGTTATATGATCAAATTAACACTTAATTATACAAGATAATTAAGCATATGATTAATAAGTATTTGTGAGACAAATATCAAAAATCAAAATGGACCAAACAAGGCCATAGTGGCCGGTCATGTTGTTAGTAGTATGGTGATGATTGTTGTTCTTATTTACACTCACAAGTCACCAAGTGAAAGTGACATATCAAGTAGAATATAATCATCACTTATACTACAACACTCCACCCTAATGCATGTGATTAAATTAAACAAAATAAGAGGCCATTTTGGACAAGGTTGGTCCGGCCATATTGGCTATATAATGAACAATTGTTGTTCATTTTTCCACTACTTCATTTTGTGCAATTTTACACTTCTCTCTAAAATTCTTCCTCTCACTAAAAACTCTCATATACTAATATTTCTTAAGTATTACTAGTGTAGTAATATAGTCTAATATTAGTAGTATATCATCTATCTTATTATCTAGTTAATAATAAGGGTAGATTATTTGGTGTCATCTTGGTGCAACTTGAAGGAGGTCTTCTAGTTTGGAGATTTCTTGTGTTCATCCATATTTATAGCTCAAGAACAACAAGAAGGAGTTCTTGTTGTGCCCATATAATTTCCATATCAATGTGAGGAAATTTCTTCTTTTATATAAATGTCTTTATATTTGCATGCATGTTACATAGATCAATAAATACTAAATTAACAAGTAATTTAGTAGCTAATTAGAGGAGTCTAATTAAGGTCTATGGACTTTCAAATGAAGGACCCGAGCTTGAGTTCTTGAGGTAGATAGGTGGCCTCCATAAGTGGTAGAATGACAAGCTTGTAGGATAGCTCGTCCTTCCTCATGTGTGACACATCTTCGGTAAATCCCATCATTACATCTTTTATAAAGAAAAGGGTCCTCCCACACATACCTCTTGGACTCATACCTAAGTTTCTTCCTAGCTTGGTGGTTAAAATCCCCCGGAATGAAATTAGAGCATAAAAAATTTGCGATGTCCGCATACCAAGGGTCGGTAGCGAGCATTGCCAATAAAGTCTCATCGGGCAACCACTCATTAATGGGAACTTCATCCTCTGCATCTCCTCTATCATCTTGGGTTAATCTTGATAAGTGGTCCGCAACAACATTCTCGGCACCCGCTTTATCCTTGATCACCATATCGAATTCTTGTAAAAGTAACACCCAACGAATCAATTTTGGTTTGGCCTCCTTTTTCACCATAAGGTGCTTGATGGCGGTATGGTCGGTGAAAACAATCACCTTAGAGCAAAGAAGATAAGGCCGAAATTTCTCAAATGCATACACCACCGCCAACATCTCTTTCTCCGTGGTTGTGTAGTTGCATTGAGCATTGTCCAAGGTCTTGCTCACATAGGCTATAACATGAAGCTTCTTCTCGTGCCTTTGGCCTAAAACCGCGCCCAAGGCAAAGTCGCTAGCATCGCACATAACCTCAAAAGGGAGGTCCCAATTGGGAGGTTGCATGATTGGAGCCGATACCAAAGCTTGCTTCAACATACAAAAACTCTCATGGCAAGAATCATCAAATATGAAGGGAGTGTCTTTGACAAGAAGTGAGGTGAGGGGTTTAGCAATTTTTTAAAATGTTTTATAAAACGCCTATAAAAACCCGCATGACCTAAGAAACTCCTCACACCCTTGACATTTGTGGGTGGGGGAAGTTTCTCAATCACCTCAACTTTTGCCTTGTCCACTTGGATCCTTTTTTTAGAAATGACATGACCAAGAATAATTCCCTCTTGTACCATAAAATGGCATTTTTCCCAATTCAACACAAGGTTAAATTGGATGAAAGTTTGGAATACTTAAAAGAGGTTCTTTAAACAATCATCAAATGAGGTGCCATGGACACTAAAATCGTCCATAAACACCTCCATAGACTTCTCAATGTACTTAGAAAATATGTACATCATGGCTCTTTGAAATGTCCCGGGAGCATTGCAAAGTCCAAATGGCATTCTCCGATATGCGAAGACACCATAAGGACATGTGAAAGTGGTTTTTGCTTGGTCATCCGGGTGAATGGGAATTTGGAAAAACCCGGAGTAACCGTCAAGAAAGAAAAAATATTCATGATTTGCCAATCTCTCGAGCATTTGATCAATAAAGGGCAAAGGAAAATGATCTATGATTGAGGCGGAGTTTAACTTACGGTAATCAATACACATTCTCCATCCCGTGATCGGACGGGTGGAGATGAGTTCACCGCCCTCATTCTCTACCACGGTCATACCACCCTTTTTAGGGACGATTTGAACCGGGCTCACCCATTCGCTTCCCGAGATGGAGTATATGATTTCGGCCTCAAGCAATTTATCAATTTCCTTTCTCACAACTTCCCTTAATTTATCATTCAATCTTCTTTGAGGTTGGGCACAAGGTGTGTATTCATCCTCTAGTGCAATGTGATGCATACAGACTCTAGGATCGATACCCACAAGGTCGTCAATGCTATACCCAAGTGCCTTTTTGTCGATCTTAAGGACATTTAAAAGTTTTTCTTTTTGATCAAGGTCTAGGTTAGCATTGACAATCACCGGAAGTGCCTTTTCCTCATCAAGATAAGCATATTCAAGGGAGGGGGGTAAGAGTTTAAGGTCTACCTTTGGAGGGTTCTTACCCTCATCTTCATCAAGGAGTGGTGGTAGAGCTTCATAATCCTCCTCAACAATTTCCCCCGAACATAGATCATTAGCATCTTGGATAACATCTTCTAGAATATCCACCGAATAAGCAGTTTCGAACATTGGCTTAGACAAGATACCCGTCAAGGAAGAGAGTCGTCCGTTCTTCACATCGATCATTACTCCCCCGGTTGCCATAAAGGGTCTTCCAAGTATTATTGGAGTTTGTTGATCCTCCGGAATATCTAATACCACAAAGCCCGCCGGTATGTAGAAATTTCCTACCTTTACCGGTACATCCTCTATTACACCCCTAGGGTATTGGACCGATCGATCGGCAAGTTGCAATGTCATGGAAGTAGGAATCATGTCTTGTAAGCCGAGTTTCTTAGCAATAGGAAGTGGTAAGTTGCTAACACTTGCACCCAAGTCACACAATGCTCTTTCAATGTTCACATTGCCCACCATGCATGGAATTGAAAAGCTACCCGGATCTTGTAACTTTTTTGGCATATGGTTAAGCAACACCGCACTACATTCCTCGGTTAAGGCTACTATCCCATCACTCCCAATACCCCTCTGTTTGGTGAGAACATCCTTGAGAAATTTTGTGTAAAGGGGCATTTGTGTCACTACCTCGGTGAAAGGTAGTGAAACATATAGCTTCTTCAACATCTCTAAGAACTTGGAGAATTTCTTCTCCTCGGTCTTGGCTCTTTCTCTATGGGGAAATGGCATTGGTGGGATGTAGGTTTTGTTGGTAGGTGGGCCTTGTTTAGAGTCATCACTTCTTTTGGGTTCTTTCTCTTTCTCTTTGTTTTCCACTTCTTCAAGAATCACTTCCTCCAACACAAAGTTCTCATCATCCATAACTTGTTCATCAACCTTCCCTTTCTTAGAAGTCTCACCTCTAATTGTTGGTGAAAGAGGTGGACTCTCAACTCCTCCTTTCATCACATCTCTTTTCCTTTTTGGCTCATGCTCAAAATTTTTGTATGGATCTTCTAACTCTTTCCCACTCCTCAAGGCAACCACATGTGCTTGTTGGTGGTGTGGTGGTCCAACCTTAGGGTTAGAGCCTTGCATTGGGAGAATTTGCTCTCCTTTTTGAAGGTTGATAGGCCCTTGGTTAGCCAAATAAGAATCAAAGTTCCTTTGTTGGGCTTGGAGGTTTGAAATGTCGGATCTCAAGAGTTTGAATTGTTGCTCCGCATTTGCTTCACGTTGTGTTGCCTTATTTTCCATATTTCTTAGCATTTGCTCAATCGAAGAGTTGGATTGTTCACATGGAGGTGGAGGTTGTTGGAAGTTTTGAGGTTGTTGGGAATTTTGTTGTTGTTGGAAGTTGTTGTTGTTGTATTGGTTACGGTTGTTGGAGTTTCTTTGTTCTCTAAACGAAGGGGGAACATATGGGTGATTGTCACGTTGGGAAAACCTCCTAGAATCGGAATTTTGGCCATGGTTGTTGTTGTAAGACCTTGAATGGTCGGGTTTGGGAGGTGGTTGGTATTGTGCGGCTTGATATTTGGGATCTAAGGGTTGCCCTCCATATGAGAGTTTTGTGTCTTGATTTGGGAAGGCTCGGTAGAAAGTCTCTTGTCGTTGATAGGAGTACCTAGGTTGGTTCCCTTCCATTTCATAGCATTCTTGTTGTTGGAATTGATCATCGGGAGGGAAGGAACGACATACTTCATATGTGTGACCAACACCTCCACAAGTATCGCATATCGATTGTTGGGAGTAGGATCTTGGTGGAGACCTTGGTTGCTCAACATAGTACACCCTATCTTGACTTGGTTTTTCTCTTTGGAGTTGGTGGATTTGCCCCTTGCCCTTGTCTAGACCCAAGTTATCAAACTTCTTTGAGAGTTCATCCAATTTGAGTCTGGTTTCCATCTCGAGTCTACTAGACCCTTCACCTCTACCCTCGCTCTCCCTCGAACCATAACTATTCTCCATCTCGGAGATGTTTTGAATCATCTCCGTGATTTCGGCGTTGTTCATTTTATCGAAATTTCCCCCGGAGGCTCCCACTATCATGTCTCGAAATCTTTGCTCTAGAGTTTGAAAGAATATTTGGGTAGTCAACCATTTCGGGATACCATGGTGAGGGCAAGAGGTTAGAAGATCTCGAAACCTCTCTCAAGCTTCACTCAATGTCTCATATCCTTTTTGTTTGAAAGTTTGTATCTCATGTCGTATTCTTGCGGTTTTTGAAGGGGGGTAGAACTTGGTGATGAAGGCTTTTGAGAGGCTAGCCCATGTGGTGAAAGTTTCCAGTTCATGGGAATTCAACCATTTCTTTGCATTTTCCTTCAAGGAGAAAGGAAATAACATGAGTAAGATTTGGTCTTCGGTGATCCCATTCCTCTTGATTATTCCCACCTTCTCCTTAAAGCCTACCAAGTTCTCATGAGCATCTTCATTCTTCAACCCGTGAAAGATGTCTTGTTGAATGAATGAGATGACATGATGATGGAGTTCGAATGTGTTGGGGGCAATGGCTCCGTAGTTGATGGCCGAGCAAGACCGGTCGAGGTCCGGCCTATTGTAGTAGCCCATGGGTTGGTCCGCCATCTCTAGGTTGAATGGGTTGTTTGTTGGTGAAATGGGTGAAATTGGGGAATTTAATGAGTGGGTGTTGTTTGAATTTTGGGAAAAAGGTGGGTGAATTTATGGGTGATGTGTTTATTGGAATTTTTGTGGGTATGGTAAGGGGTGGTAAAGTGGGAGGTGGTTTTTGTGAGGTTGAAGTCACAATTGTGGGAGGTGGAGTATTTATGGGGGTAAGAATGGGTGGTGATCTTCTTAAAGAAGCAAGTGATGATCTTCTTCTTGCCCAGAAAGTCTTCTCAATCTCTCGATCAAGCGGGAAAAGAGGTCCGATGAAACACCTACTCATGCACTCAAAGAAAGATCAAATAGTCCTAATGCAAATAGATGCACTAGGACAAATGGAAAATCAAACAAATAAAAGTGAACTAAGCCTAAAATCAATTAAACTATCTTATCCAATATCGCCGTCCTCGGCAACGGCGCCAAAAACTTGATGTGAGTTTTACTTAACCTCGCAAACGAATGAGTTATCTTTGGGTATTGCAAGGGTCGTATCCCAAGGGACGGTAATTATGGTTCTAAGGCGGTTTAATCAAATTCTAGTTTAGTTCTAGCTAATAGCAAGTTGAAGAGGATTAATGATAAACTAAACTAACAAGAAGGCAAGGATGCGATGTAAAACAATAATTAAAAGGAGCTAGGGTGGATGGGTTCATTAATGCAAGTATAGGTCAATTATGGTGGGGGTTAGGACTAGTCTAAAGGCGAGTCTAAACATGTCTCCACCTCTCGGTGTAAGACGGATTAAAGGGCAATCCTCCAACTCTTGATGCGAGACGAGCCCTAGTCTAAGGTTCGATTGGATTCTCGCCCTAACCTCCCCCTAAACATCCAACACACACAACAACAACATATACAAGTCTAAGCTCTCGCTCAAACTAGCAATAAAACATGAGAAAGACTCAAATTACTCATTCAAGCATTTGAACAAACACCTTGTGTGCACAAAACAAGTAGACTACCAAAAGACTTAATCTTTATGCCCAATTACCATAATCGACCCATAAACTTACATTAAATCCTCCATGTTACCCTAGTCTAACACTACTCACTCATACTCATGAAGAAAAGCATTAAAGATGGATACTTTGATATGAAATAAACAAGAGAAGGCATATTCAACATGAAAACTAAGTAAATAAACAAGAACAAGTAATTAGAAGACAATTAATGAAATAAAGATGAGAAATTGTACCAAACTTGTAAGAAAGGTTGAAACTTGGATTAATAATCAAATAAGAGTCTCCTCTTGTCTTCAAATTACAACCTAATTGTTCAAAAATAGCTAAAGGAAAGACTTGATCTAAAGATAACTAAGTAGAAAACTAGAGTAATTAGTGCTAATTATCAAAGGATTAGAATAATGATTAGGAATATTGAAAGCTAAATCTAGGGTTTTAGTGTCTAGGGTTGTGTGTCTAAAATGAATTAGGAGAGGCGTATATATAGGTTGGTGGAATTGAGGGTTCAAAATGAGAAGGGAAGGTCGAAATGCGGAGTGGGGGTCCCAGCCGGTCGGCCGGCCGCCGGTGGCTTGGACCGGCTGAGCCCCTCTGACTTAAAAATCGAGTCTTCTTCATGTGAGATATGTCTCAGCCGGTCATGCCGGCTGCCGGTGGCTTGGACCGGCTGAGACCATCTGTTATCTTCCAGTTTTCGAGCTTTGTTTGACGTATGTGGGGTGCTCAGCTGGTTGGCCGGCTGCCGGTGGCCTGGACCGGCTGAGCCCCTCTGCTCCTCTTCCTTCATTTCCGTCTTCATTGGGGGATGTTGGGTGCTCAGCCGACTGGCCGGCTGCCGGTGGCCTGGACCGTCTGAGACCCATGTTTCCTCTTCCTCCTCTCCTTTTCTTCCTTTCTTCATTGTGTTTAGTTTTGTGACGGTTTCTCGGTTCTCATCCCGTCTCGTCCTTGTCTTGACATATTTCCTATGAATTGAGACGGACTAAAATAGTATGAGAGTACACGAGATGAGGGCCAAAATACGATAAAACCGACGCCGAACAAAACTAAATGCGATGAAACATAGGAAAATAAAGAGGGGAAACGGTCTAAAATAATTATATATCACGAGTATATACCGTACTCGGTCGAGTACAAACCCATGTAACCATCCTGACGCAAAAATTTCAAGACACTCGGTCGAGTGCAAAGTGCACTTGGTCGAGTACCCTACACTCAGTCGAGTGCCTAGTGCACTCGGTCACCGATTTCTCAGCACTGACCACTTTTCGTAAAACGAGCATATCACCCTCAATTCTAAGTCAATTTTGGCTCATGGCCTACCGTTAGAACCGTAACAGGACAAACTATCACCGCCATGTGAAATTACATCAATATCATTTCTAGAACTCAAGTTATATTAGTTTAAAGACAGGCATTCCAAAATCAAACTTCATATAATTCAAAGTTTTTGTTTCCAAACAAATTTACCACTCATCAACATACCTGACATCTCATAAAAGACCATAATTCACAACCATTCACATGTTCTTATCATCCCAATATATCAATATGTATTAGCTGAAAATCATTCTCCATTCATGCCAATTATTCCACATAACATTCTCATGCCATCATAAACGCATACTTTTCATGTTGTCATACAATTCATTCATATAATCACGTGTAACTCATATATATAAGATGTTTGTTAATAGTAAACATATTCTCATGCCAAAATTCACCACCGTTCAAACATATTTCATATAAGTTCATCATCATGCCCTCATACTTCATATACATCACATAATCATGCCACATCTCATGTGGTTCACACATGCCACAAATCACCACCCCACTCCTTTCCACATCAATCTCCATTTCACATATCTCAACATGCAACATATATTAATACACTAAATGCACATAACGCCCCGACACTTCCCATGCTGACCAAGTAAGAGCTATAGGGGCAAAAGTGCTACTTCGGGACGTCTCCCTAATCTTTGTGATAGCTCCCTATGACTCCTACCCAGGTTCATTTTATTAGATGATTCTAGTTTATTAGGTTCATTGGTTTTAGGTTCCAAAATCGATCGCTCTGATACCACTTTGTAACACCCCCATACACCAAGGTGCCTCACAAGACCGCCTTAGCACATGGAAGTGCTACCATCTCGGTTTCCCGAGGTAGTGAACATCACAACAATCAATAAAGTAAGCAATACTTATTAATAAATGTTTAAATACCAATAATGTCTCAAACGGATGGCATATCATCCGACCAACTCCAATCAATAACAAATGTCAAACAACTGAGACTCCAAGTGATGCGGAAGCTAGACTCATAAGTGATCTCATCCACTTCCTCGTCATACTCTAAGGATTACCTGTGATCACCTGCTCACCATCCCCCAATGAATCACAACAGTTTTGTAAAACAATAACGGGGTCAGTAAATGTGTCTATCAATCAATGCACAAGCAAAAGCACAAGGGATAAGAGAAACCAGAAGGGTCACCGCAGCGAACACCCCCGTAGGCTCAGGTTACCACCAGTCTTCCCTACAAAACCACCTATTGACCCTGAACCGCAGCCACATACGTCAAAAGCCCCTCTCACGGCAGCGAGAGAACCCGAATCATTAATGTGCACATCCCCCACGTGGCGGGATAACCACGGGGGCGAACTCGGGGCGTGACCTATCTCCCAACAGGATCACTAGTCAAAAGTAACCAGTAACATAGTAACCATGAAATTGACAACAGTCCCCAAACACGAACTCCAACATCTCCATCATCAATCACAAACAATATCACATAACATCTCATAACATCAATTAATAACACAATACTGAGTAGAGAAACCCTACCTTATCAAGATCCACGAAAAGCACTAGTGATTAGAAGTGTTCCTCAACGAAGTCTCCTCCTAAAGCAATTAACATTCATACCATCAATACAAGTTCATTCCTTTCCCCCCAATTCAATTATGACTATTTTAACAATCACAATGAAAGCATAAGTATAAATATTTACCACAGAAATCGATCTAGGCAAAGGAACAAGCGATCCGGCACGAGATAATCAAAGGTTCAATGAGGGTTTTGAGAGAGTTTAAGAGTTTAGGTTTTAAGATTAGGAAGCGTAAAAGTGAATTATGATTTTAATCCCTCCTATTAATCCTTTAATTAACCGTGCGAACCGATCCTGAAAACCGTTGTACTCAGTCGAGTACGATATGTTCTCGATCGAGTACCACTGTTGGACCAATTTGATAGTTTTGATAATGACATGTGTTTACGTAATAATATGTTTTACTCGATATATCATATGCGTGTAATTGTGTGCTTTAGTCTTATTATAGCTAGCAACAATTATGAGAAGAAAGATCAAAGTTAGGCATAACTTTGATAAAGTCTGTGAGACAAAGTTATAACAACTTCAGGAATAACTTTGGAAGTGAACATGGAAGTTATAGCTAACCAGGCATAACTTTAAAGAAAATCGCTTCAAACAAGATCTACATCAAACTACACAAGACTCGAGATGGAGGGTCTTTGTGATCAAGATGAAGAGATGATCCGTATACTGAAGATCTTTGTGAAGATTAGATAGTATAGGTCGTCATTCGGTAACTATTCCATTCGAGAGATTTTATGTTCAAAGTTATAGCTTTAGTCTATGACTTTGGATGATAAATATTGATGCATGATTTTGGAAATAAAATGTTTTGAAATGTTTTCAAAAGTGAAAGAGTATTTTTATATTTATCAAATTATTTTAATAGAGAATATATTTATGAGATTCTATTGGTTAGTAATACAACTTATGGGTTGTCATGCTACCTAAGGTTTCTAATATATTCTATCTCAATTTGTTGTTAACCTAATAAGCCCACCTAGGGTTTGAGCCACCTAGGGTTGCGTGCCTCCTAGGGTTTCGTAAGCTATGGATTTCGGCCTCCTTAGGTTTGTTTTACTTGTTTACCTAATCTAGGATTATACTATATCTTTACAACAATATTTTGAGATATAAAGATAAATATATTTCTATAAGATAAACCAAATAATATTTTGAGATAAAGATATTTCTAAAAGATAAGCAAATATTATTTTATGATAAGATAAGTATCTTTATTAAATATTATACTAGGGTTTTTGATCTACGATGATTCTACTTCTATAAATACTCATTCACATACAATTTGCAAAAGACACGAAATACACATATTTTACACGGCTATTATTTTACTTGTGTTGATTTTCCAAAATCGTTTTAAAGCAAACCTTTGAGCAAATATTTATTATTTTTAGAGTTTGTTTTTCAAAAGAATCGTGCATCAATTATTATCAATCGCTTGAGTGAAATACGTTATTGGATAATAGTACATCATTATAAGCTTACAATTCTTTAACGGGAATCTGTGTGAGTTATATTTTACTTTCTTATTAGCGTAAGATAGTATAGAGTATTTAGCGATACTCACCTTGAGTTATAATCATAGTGTTGATTATACGAGTGGGTTGGTAATTTTTGTAATCCGTAGAAAGGTACTAAAAATTATTAATCGAGAATAGTGGACGTAGGTTTCAACGTGTGAAACTGAACCACTTCAAAAATAGTGTGCCTCTCTCTTATCTCTTTACTTTTCGTTATTTCGTTATTCGCGCTTACTTTGATTAATTAATTAGTTGATTTTAATTCATAAGATCAAATAATTAATTACATATCATAAATCGAAAAAGTGGGGCTAGTTTTTAATACTCAATTCATCCCCCCTCTTTCGTATTCGATCAATAGACTCTACAACCACTCACTCGGTCGAGTGCCAAAGTCACTCGGCCGAGTACACATGATCAGAATCACCCAAAATTTGCCAGCCAAATCCACTTGGTCGAGTAGGCTGTACTCGGTCGAGTACACCATGTACTCGGTCGAGTAAGCCCTACTTGGCCGAGTCCCCACACATAATAATACGAAGTATTAAAGTGTCAATTCTGATGGAGCACTATGATGCATAGGAAAGTCGACTCAGGATTCGGTGTCCATAGCAATGCACCATAGGGCCTGGTTGCTGGTGCGGTGAACAGTGGATGTTGATGGAATGTAGTGGTACTGCTGCTTGTCGTGTGTCGGAATTGAAGCGCGAGCGCACAATGGTCTTGATTGGTAGTGGTACGAATTGGTGACTGAGTTGGCAACAATGTCGGTTGCGGGAATAGGTGCGTGAATGAAGATGAAGGAGGAGTGAAGGTGGTCGAATTGCAGCGGCCTTGATTTACGCTGGTTGTTGATGGTTTATAAGAGAATTTGATGGCTTTTTTTAATGTGAATAAAGATGGGAGGGGATGATGTAATTAGGAAGAGTAAAGGGGGTGAGTGGGTTTTGGTCTTGGTCATGATTGACCTTGATCATCATTTTCTAGTTTTTATTAGTCTTTGCTCAATAAAGTTATGTCGAGTTCCGTCTCAACCCGTCTCACATTTCAATCTTCTCTTTGATTCACGAGTTAATTTCCTACAAAATTAAAGAGAGCAAAAGCAGTACCCATCTCTACGAATATAACAATTAATCGCAATAATGTAATAAAACCAATAAAATCTAAATTATTAGTAAAATGAGCTATTATTCGATTAAAGCACACAAATTTGGGATGAATAAAGGTATAGATAGAGGGAAAATCAATACTAAAATATTAGTTATCACATTTTCACTCTGGATTTGGTGTTGGTTTCATGCTAGAATTTGTTATTGGAGACGTCATATAATTTATTTTTTGCATGCTTTGAATTCCACTATAAAATGCTTTGAAGCGCAACCTCTAATCGGCAATTAATAAGATGCTTCTTCGCAAAACTCAAATATCAATTTCAATTAAATGATTTTTCAAATACCTAGAATGTTATCTTCACGTCGCTAGTATTGAAATAACATTAATGAGAGTCAAAAATGACTTCAAACCCAAAACCGACCCAATTTCCTAAACCCGAGCCGATCTGAGTCGAGAATTCAAACACCCATCAAAACATCAATATCAAACACCCAACATGAAAAATCCAAAATACAAACCACAAAAACCAAAAACAAAGTAATTACAAACAAATAGATCAAAAAACAAGGAGGAAAAATCCAAGTGAAAATTTTAAGTGCTTGTTATTGTGCAGCGGCCTTCATGCCTCATTAGACCCACATCCTTAGCCTCCAAGCAAAATTTCATCTTCTTACTGTAAGCTTTGCTCCCCAATATGGTCGTTCTAAACTTTTTTTTTGGTACCATCGACGTGCACTAAATTAGTTAACCGGCCAACTTGACCAACTACACCCAAAAAATAAATCTTAAACGCAATACTTTCTTTGTTACAAAGTTTGGTTTTCAAAAACCGAGTTTTTCCGACTTATTGTTGTCGATTTTCTCGAAACATCAAGCATATAAGTTTTTTTTTTGGTGAAGGGTAAGAATATATTAATCAATAAGAACCATTACATAACAGTTTACAATACCATACATGGTCATTACATCTGATCATCAATTAAAAGAATCAAAGAGAGAAACTACATTAAACAGATTGAAGCCACGTCTGATCTTTTGCCTTGAAAGTGATCCCATTTATCCTTTCTTGTCTTGTTCTCACCTCCGTCACAGCTTGCTGGACTATGTTCTCAGGTCTGCTAACATAGCTCTGGATTCTCGCTTGATTTCTGGTTTTCCATATGCCATATGTAACCCCTATCATACTTGCACACACCATTTTCCTTCTTAATATATTATACCCTCTGCCACAAGCAAACCATTGGACCATATTCTGAGCATTGAAGTTAGTATGAAGTCTCTCCTTCAACAGCTTTACACACCTCTGACTGAACTCACATGTATAGAAGAGATGGGCATGAATTTCATCGGACCTTGCACACAAATAGCACACTGCATTGTTCCCAAACCTCATCTTCATTATTCTGTCACATGTCAATAGTTTCTGTAATTGACTAGCCCAGAAAATAAAGCTACATCTAGGCAAATTCAGATTGTTCCAGCAAATGTATCTCCAGGACACTTTAAGACCAGTATTTCTGATCCATTGATAACCCAAAGCCATTGTGTAGTCCTGAGGCTGATTCAACCACTGGTTATCAACATACCCACATTTAAATCTGTCCTTTACCTGAACCAGTTTCCTCCAAGACCAACTGCTATCAGTAGGTGCAACATATTATCTCCAGTCAGTGTCTTTTATATACACAAGCATGTAAGTTTGAGGGTGTATTAATCCCTTTTTTTACTTTATTTATTTTCTTCTTTAGATTATAGTTTATTTAAATGAAACTCGTTATAATCCCAAAACCCAAAAAGAATGAATTGAAACTTGTTTTTTTAGAACAAAAATGAGACAACATTAGCAGGTTAAAGGCATCACGCCCCATTATTGTAGCAGGTTTGAAGAGAAATCTACCTCTTTGTTCCATTTTTTTTTACCACTTTAATGATAATATTTTAACTTTTCCCGATATTTTTTGTAAATTACCTTAGAAAACATTTATACTATGTGACATTTTAATTTTTTATTTTTTTTTGAAAATATCTAAGTTTTAAGTAAATAAAACACTTTTTTATGAAAACCTCGCGCGAAAGTTGACAATAAAGAGTATGGAGTGTGAAATAAAAATTAACATTAAATTGAATTTCATATGCGGCGCCAAAATATAATATTTGAAAATTAGACTTGGCGCTAAGACAAAATTTCAATTTATGACTTGATTTCAAGATGAATATTCATTTTTGACTTGGCGGCAGTGCTCGAAATTAAAATCTCTGCCTTGGCGTACTTGAATCTCAAATTTCGGTTTGTTGAAACTCAAAATACGTCTTATCTGGATAATTAAAAGTGAAAACATTATGTTTTACTCTATATTTAAATTTCGTATTCACAAAACTATCAATTTAATGTGTTTAGAGTCGACAAAAGATCTTCCTTGTTGGGTAGAATGTCTTCCGCTGTATGTTCTTTGTCACATTTTAACAATTTACAAAAAATTACATAATCTCATCTTGTAGTCGTTAAGTATGTAAAAGGTTCATGCAAAACTCTTTCGATACTAAACGTTTCATTTTTTTGCAGTAAAAGTAGTATCTTACACAGTACAAACCCGACTCTCAGAGTCAGATTTTATTATTATTACATTATTGGGATAAGAAAATAAACTTAGAACTTGGGGGACAAACAAAGCATGCTTCTTAAGGGGATGATCGGAGCTGGCCAAATGTGCGAGCATTTCATTTCTCTTCTTAAGTGACTTAGCCTCTGAGGAGTACCTACGACAAGGCACACTTACGCTACGAAGACGTAGGAATTTACGGGGTAAAGATCTACTTGGAGAGCTAGTAGATAAGTTGTGTCTTGGAGATTCATCATGTTGGCTAAAATTCTTCTTAGGAGTGATATCTCTCCTTTCCTTCTCCTTTTTCGCACGATGATTAAAAGGGTACTTGCCGAATGAAGGCGTACTATGGCCACATTGAAACTTAGCAAACGGAAAAGAGAGCATTTTACACTTCTCGGAAACGTTTTTGAGGGAGTCTGACAAGTTTCTGAGGGAGCCGGATGGTCTTTAGGATTATTCTGAGCTTTCGGGCAAACTAAGGTTGTATTATCAACCACGGGAAAAGGAGGCATATTTGAATTATGGGCAACAATCTTTGTAGAAACTTGGGAAACTTGGGAATCCGACGAAGTGAAGATGTCACATAAGGAGGACACACTTGAATTTGCGCAAGAAACAACATATTGAATATTAATGAAGTTTGGACGAGTGAAGCCTTCTTTCAAGTTAGCAATCGAGTTAGAACTCCCTATTTTAGGACTTCTTCTCCTCCTCCTCCTCCTCCCCCCCCCCCCCCCCCCCCCCTTCTTCTCTTTTTCTTAGAGCTATCTTCAGTAGAGTCTCTCTTCTTTGTTTTCTCCATATTAAGGATTCGAATAGATGTGGTTGACAAATTTATTTTATGATAAAAGCTCAACTCTTTCCCTTCAAGGAGCTTTTGATAAGATTGTATGGAGATCCTCAGACGGTTTCCTCCCTCCTTTTTAGAGAACTCAAGAAAAGACATTGAACAACCATGTTCATTCTGACTTGAACTGTTGCCCAAAACCCTCTTAGAGTTACTAACACCTGTTGTGACAACCCTCGCGAATGCGGAAATAAAACATACAAGCATGTGATTTAATTAGCGAAACTACGGTGTTTTTAAAAACTTTTATACATGCAAGATAGAAAATACGAGGAGTGTCAAATATTACAAACCAAATAAAAATACCACAAGAGACGTAGTCTCTCAAAGTGTTAACAAAAGACAAAGTTATTAGCATCTAGCTAAAGAACGTCTAGAGGTGTTTCATCCAGGGACAACGCCCGCTAGCTCACACCCGAACCCAAAATATCAAGCAAAATGCCATCCAATCAAGCAACCTGTTCATCCATGAAAAACATGAACGCCACAGTCAGTGGGGAGTAACTCCGGGTTCTCCCAGCCATATCACATTAAACGTACATAGAAGGAAATACAAAAGTAGAGCATGCATACATATAGATATACATGTGAGATACGATAAGGATAGATAGGCAATTCAATATATAATGATAAGAGCATATGGAATACAAATCCGAATCCATCATGTTATTCAAAGACTCGGGGAAGACACTCTTAGGCAACCGAATACGCTCACTAGGGCTTGCATCTCACCGTTAGCGGTATAAGTTTGATAAGATTGAGACTCGACAAACAAACCATGCCAAGTCATCGAATGACCATGAATATCAATCATGTAATCACCCATCCACACATAACAATACAATGACGATGCCCAATCATGCAATGACCATGAATAAAATCATGAAATCACGCATTCAAGAACAACGACACAAAGACGACCGCTCTCACGGTAAATGAAACGCACTAGCACCGTGTACATGGCAAGTATGATTAATGGGCATCCACGGGAGAAAAGCCTTCCCTGAACGCATACACGATTCAATCCATTTCGTATATGTAGACTAATTTCCTCCTGGTAGGACGACGATAATAATACGGTTCCTAATCTAAACCTCGCCAGATTCTCGGAATAAACGTTTTCTGATTCGACATGCGATACACGTTTCGCATCCAAGACTCGGTCAATCACATGACGCCGAGTACCCCAAATTCGGTAGATCAATTCACGAAAGAGGCGGAAAAGAGCACAAGCCTCATAACAAGCGGTACGCTACATGCAAATAACACCACCTCGCAAGTACACAACATTTGACGGCCGGGTCGAACAACGCATAGCGTTCAACTCCCAACAACATCGTCGTATGCCCACTAACACATGCATTTAAGCAGTAGGATACCTCACCGTTCCGACATTCCAGCCTTACGAACGGGAAGGTAGCCAAGGGAATGAGAGTACAAAGCACAAGACAAAATAGTGCTCAAACCGTATCATTTGTAAAAACCGACTCAAAGTGGGAACATACCAAAAACCGTCACAAAACATGAGAATAGGGAATCATATAAGTTTAAATATGATAAACATGAGTCAATACATGATACATAAGAATTAGAACAAGTTTATGAAGCATAATGAATAGGAAACATAGACCCCCTCTCCAAAACAACAAGTTTGGAAACTAACTAAACCAAGGGTTCACTTCAAACTGTCATAACTAGAGCTCTAGATCTGCAAATTCAGAAATTCCAAATGAAGGTGATAGCTTATCTTCTTACGGTTCCAACGGGATGTCACAAGCCCAAAACAAGCAAGTAACGAAGGAGATATGATCATTTTACGAAAAGGGGTCAGTGCAGGAAAATTGCAGTCGGCAGCGAGTAACGCAGCCTGCGTCCTACGACGCAGCCTGCGTCCTATTCGAACAGGTACGAGTCACACAAATCTCCACAATTTCACTAAGGCATAACACAAATATCATCTATCATCACAATTCATCAATTCTTATATCAATTATCAACTAACAACAACCATCATCAACAACACAATTCCTAAAATTACTAATCATATTCTAAATATGATTTCTAACATGGAAAACACATTAAAACACGTAAATGATATCGAGTAACCCTTCACCGTTACCTTTTCGCGTCTTAAAACGATTACTAAGCCTTCCTAGTCTCCACCTACATACAATTAGATAATAAAAGATGAATTATTACTTCACCTTGAGAAAGACGGATAATTTAAAAAGCGAGAAAGACGGTAATTTTATTACCAATACGGATAGAGGAAGATGAGAGGGGAAAAATAAGACGAACTTACGAGAATTTGAGCGAGTAACGAAGGAGTAGTGACGATTTGAAGACGGATCAAAAATGGAGGCAAGGTTTTGGTTTTCTTAAGGAAGAAGAAATGAAATGAGTTGTGAGGGAAAGAATTAGGTTATGAGGGGAGTATATGTAGAGTATGAGTGGAAAAGTCAAGAAAAGTCAAAGACGGCTCAAAAGTCAAGAAAAAGTCAAAGTCGCCTTAAGACGGGATTAACATGGAATCTCGCGGAAATTCCAAATACGAACTCGGAAATTCTAAATTCGACTCGGAAAATTAAATTTACGATTAAAACTTAATTTCGCTGAAAAGTATCCGTAAAATATTTTCACTATAAAAATAGGGTACATTTCCGGGTGTTACAATCACCCCTCCTTTTAAAAAGTTTCGTCTTCGAAACTTGAGAGTAGATAATAAAAGTATCAAGGACAAGAATCGGTTTTCAAAATTAATACTAAAACTTTTACAAAAGAAATATTTATGAAACGAGTTTCTTCTCGAAAACGGTTTAAGAAATTTTTTCATAAGTGCGAAGCTTTATTTACGAATCACAAGAGTGCCCGTCGCGAACGAGAACTCTAGCTATCAAAAATCAAATCAATGTTGAAAGAGTGAAATCGAAAATCAAACAAGTGTTAGTAAGTGCAGGACTAGTCACCAGACGTCTCCAATAACAAGTCCAAACATCCAACCAAACACAAAATTCAAATATAAAAGCAAAAGAAATTCATTTTCTCCAAAAAGAGGATACAAAGTCCTTCTTTAGACTATCTTGAAAAGTTAAAATTAGAAATACGATATGGAGATTTGAAAGTTTTATCAAAGATAAAATCAAATAACAAGACATTACACGTACATAGAGCGACTCGTACAATTCACACACAATTCAGGGTAACAAAATATATACAAAACACGCAAAAACGAAACAAATCGAACTCTTTGGGATAGGAAGATCAAGATAAAGTCGGCAGGAAGATCTACACGAATTTGACATTACTAACTCTACTAATAAACCAAATCCTCAAGAGAATGCAATTTACCCAATTTGCAACTCATCATTTTCAATCATCAGAAATCCTACAAAAATATTCCATAATCACGAAACTTCGAGTAACAAATCCCAATTATTCGAATCCAATTAGAATCTACTAAGGTCCATCGGCACGGTAGACTCCACAACTAACAATCCACAAGGTAAAGGACTTACCATGAAATCCTTTAATCCAATTTACTTCAAACTCACTATCCTAAACTTACAATGAACTTTCTCATCCTCGAGAGTCAAAACACAATCAAAGCAACAAACATAATTATCTAAGATCCAACTAGTCTCATCCAAAGTCTCACGACAAGGGAAAATCCACAATCCATTATCGCTTATAAGAATTCTTTAATACGCCATAACATCCTTAATTCGATCATTACTACGCTCGAAACCTCAAATATAAATAGTCACATTAGCAAACTATAGTGGTTACTAATCCTCAAGATGAATGGGTTCACCATTCTATCTCTATATTCCATAACAACTGAGCACTCACTATCCAAAGTTGCAACGAACATTTCTCAACCTCAAACTATGATTCCTTAAGAATAAAAGAGAATTACAAATTCCAAACCACAAATGATCAATCACTTGGCAATCCGACAATCATTCAAATCATCTAGATCATCTAAAACTCAAAATGAATAAATTTTCATTTATGACAAAACTCCTCAAACTTTGGGTACCAACTCAATTACCCTAAAGCAAAGTCTCTTTTAGAATCCACCAATTAGAGACATCTAATTCCCAAATGATATCCCAAGCAACCGTTATACTACCCAACATCAACAAACTATTATCATGATCAACTCAATTCTTAAAATAACACTACAATACCAAGCTCCAAACCTAAAACCACCAAGAGAGGATACATTATCACTATTAGGATTCATCCTAGAGCTTAAGTCCTATTTTCCATGATCAAAGACAACATGAAATTTGCTCAATCCAAAGACACATATTCTAGCTAAAGAATTTCAAAATACATTACACTTATTCTCTGAATCTTACAAACGGAATATCCAATCCACTAGAGAAAACATGAAGGAGCAACGAGATAGGAAATGATAAGGAATCTCAAAGAGAACACAAGAATAAATAAGGCACGAGATTACAAGAGAGGAGCGCTGAAAATAACGAGGTCAAGGAAGAGACAAAGCAGATAGTAGAGTTATGAAGATATCTGAGTAAGAAAGAAGATACCAGCATGCGATTTCTTAAAGATCAATCTTGACAAAAACATTCAAGAAGGGAAATGAAAAGGGACAATGGCACGAGAAAAAGGTTTAAGGTTCAATCCACAAAATTCCCTTTTCAAAATCAGGGCAATAGCAAAGCAACTCATCCCGATAACAAGGTCTCTCACAAGGGACCATCGTACCACAATCATCAAAGTAAGGTACACCTAGATTTAACAAATCGATTACAACCCAATTCATCCACCCTTTCATATAAGACGGATTCCCAATTGCGGAATTGCAACTCAAGCATAGAAACATTCTCTCAACTCCAAAATTTGACACATTCCCAAAGGTTTCAAAACCAAAGAACCAATAAGGAATTCTCCATAGTAATCTCTTTTCAACTCCTACAGCCCACCAGGTAGAACACCGAACAAAACGTCATTATCAACATCATATAGCCCACAAGTTCATTATTAACAAAGTACAACCTCAAGTCAAACATCATCATTAATGTCCCAAGGTATTTCCATCATAACTCATATCATAATCCTCAAGTAATATGGTTCAACTTACAACGAAACCTTACTACTCCAAACGAGTCTCCGATACCATAAGATAAGATCATATCTTTAAATCCAAGAACTATAGCCAAATGCTTTTTCACCAAGCCTATACTCTAACACATCAACTAGAATCCACAAGAGGTCACTTAGTCTCAAAAGCATTTTACAACTCAAGGCATCATTCAAAGCTTCCTATTTACCCAATTAGACCTATCATAAGCATGATCTTCAAAACAATACTAAACTTCTAAGTCCAAAAGACTAAATTACTAATGAGTTGAGAAGTCATAACCAACTCATTCAACCTTACACCATCGAATATCATGAAATATTTACACACAAGTCATGACAAGCATCAAGCATTAAAATCATCAAACTTATCTTACTACCTTTCCTTAGAGATACAACCAATCACCACTATAGGGTGAATTTAGATCTACACCATTTTCCTCAAATCACAAATTCATTCTAACAACCACTAATATTCCACAAAGTTCAAAGTTCTTCCGACCAAGCATAATATACCACAAACAAATGGGTATAGCATCCACAAAATTGTTACAAGAGGAAGGTAAGGGTACTAATGGTAAGATGGAGGAAACTATCAAGAGTAATTTCCAAGAGGCAAACAAGATTGAAGAGAAAGAAGCACCTAGGTAGAAGGAAAAGAGCATAATACAATAAGGATGAGAGAATTCATAGATGAGGAAGAAATACACTTCAATTAGGCTTGTCAATCTTCAAATCTTCGGTAGAGGATACTTCTTCTAGGTAACACAATTATCCACCTTAAGACGGTAGATATAAATAAACATAACATCACTCAAAACAATCAACAAACAAGTTAGAACCTAACAAACATCAAGTACACCAAGACTACCACCTTAGGTCCTTAAGTCTACCCATCTCTCATTTATTATTTCAAGGTCAAGTAGTTTAAGTTTAGGGTTCACGTGTGTGCGTCGGGAGTGTTTAAGCTCTGATACCAACTGTGACAACCCTCGCGAATGCGGAAATATAAAACATACAAGCATGTGAAGTAATTTGCGGAAATACGGTATTTTAAAAACTTTTATACATGCAAGATATAAAATACGAGGCGTGTCAAAATATTTCAAACTAAGTACGGAATACAACAAAGAGACGGAGTCTCTCAAAATGTTAACAAAGAACAAGTGTTTAGCAAACTAGCTAAAAATCGTCTAGAGGTGATTCATCCAGGCCAACGCCCGCTAGCTCACACCCGAACCCAAAATACCACAAGCAAAAAGCCATCCAAGCAAGCAACCTGTTCATCCATGAAAAACATGAACGCCACAATCAGTGGGGAGTAACTCCGGGTTCTCCCAGACATATCACATTAAACGTACATATAAGGAATACAAAAGTAAAATCATGCATATATAGATACCCATGTGAGTTACGATAAGAATAGATAGGCATCCAATATATAAGAAAGATCAATGTTGGAAATCAAATCCGAAGACCGCAATGTTTTTAAGAGACCTCGGGAAGACACTCTTAGGCAACCGAATACGCTCACTAGGGCTTGCATCTCACCGTTAGCGGTATAAGTTTGATAAGATTGAGACTCGACAAACAAACCATTCCAAGTCATGCGATGATCACAAAGAATCCAACATATTATCATCCATTCACGAACCCATACATTGACGGTGCCCAATCATGCAATGACCATGAATAATATCATGAAATCACGCATTCAAAGACGACGGTGCCCATCATGCAATGACCATGAATAATATCATGAAATCACGCATTCAAAGACGACGACACGATGACATCTCTCCATGGGGCAGTGGCATGAACCGTCACTGTACCTCGTGTACCTGGGCAAGTATGATTATGGCATCCACACGGGAGTAAACCTTCCCTGAACTCATACGCGATGCTTACATTTCGCCTATGTAGACTAATTTCCTCCTGGTAGGAACGATAATTAAACGGCTCCTAATCTAAACCTAGCCAGATTCTCGGAATCACATTTTCCGATTCGACATGCGATAAAGCGTTTCGCATCCAAGACTCGGTCTTACAATATATATGCCGAGTACCCCAAATTCGGTAGATCAATTCACGAAAGAGGCGGAAAAGAGCTCAAGCCTCATTACAAGCGGTACGCTACATGCAAATAACACCCCCTCGCAAGTACACAACATTTGACGGCCGGGTCGAACAACGCATAGCGTTCAACTCCCAACAACGTCGTCGTATGCCCACTAACACATGCATTTAATCAGTAGGATACCTCTCCGTTCCGACATTCCAGCCTTACGAACGGGAAGGTAGCCAAGGGAATGAGAGTACAAAGCACAAGACAAAATAGTGCTCAAACCGTATCATTTGTAAAAATCGACTCAAAGTGGGAACATACCAAAAACCGTCACAAAACATGAGAACAGGGAATCATATAAGTTTAAATATGATAAACATGAGTCAATACATGATACATAAGCATTAGAACAAGTTTATGAAGCATAATGAATAAAAAACATAGATACCTCTCCAAAACAACGTTGTTTGGAAACCATTGAAAACAAGGGTCCAATTCAAACGGTCATAACTAGAGTTCTAGACATGCCAAGGCAAAAACTCTAAATGGAGGTGATATCTTATCCTCTTACGGTTCCAACGGGATGTCACACGCCCAAAACAAGCAAGTAACGAAGGAGATATGATCATTTTACGAAAAGGGGTCAGTGTCGGAAAATTTCTGTTGGAAGCGTGTGACGCAGCCTGCGTCACCA
>JAIUZE010045805.1:0-52028 GCA_022085475.1 Heliosperma pusillum | reverse complement strand
TGACAAGAATAATATTGTTAGCATTAAAATTTGATTTTCCATAATTAAATTGTTGAAAACGATTTCGTCGGAATTGAAAATAAAACGTACTTGAAGATGAAGAGCGAAGAGGAGACTCTAGAAATATAAGTTAGGACGGATTTGAACAAGTAACGAAGGTTTTGTGACGATTTTGCTCAAGAACGATCAAGAACGATCAAGAACACGAAGAACGATTATGATTATATTAAAGAAGGTATTAATTAGATATTAAGTTGATTTATTGTAAAATGAAAAGATAGTTAGTGAGTAATGGGGGAGGGTGTGCCGTGTAATTATAGAGGAATAATGGAGTCGGGTTTTGAAATTGTTGTTACGGGATTGACTCGGGTTTTATAATGATATTATGGTAATTGTTTAGATATTATTAGATATTAAGTTAATTTAATCAAATATCTAGATATTATTTAGATATTATGTTATTGTAATCAAAAGAAAGAAAATATCTAATCCTAAGAGAGGAGAGGGGAGCCGTGTGGTATAGGTAGAAGTCGGATCTGTTTTTAAGCGATTTGCGGAGTTTAAGTTGACAGATCGATAAAGTTACAAATATCCTAGATATTTGTATTAGTTTAATCAAATTAATTAAAATATCTAATATGAGTGGAAAAAGGTGACATGGGGCGTGTGACTCATGCAAGAGTCGGGTTTCGGGTTTGTTTCGGGACTTAAGTTGACTCGGGAATAGTTAAATGACGTTCGGGGTTAAACCGTAAAACCTATTCTTTAATTCCAAATAAATTCAAAATAATTATATTAAATTATCATAAATTCAAATAAATCTTAATAAATTAAAATAAACTAAATTTATTATTTTTCAAATATAATTTCGGTCTTTCAAATTACGGGTTGTTACAATTGCCCTATATCGAACAATTAGCATAAGATGCGGTAATTAACCCAAAATCTTTTGAATTTCTTAAACATTGTCTTAGAGAGCTTAATTCTTAGGTACTTTGAATCATTTTTCGAGTCATAATATAGATCAAATATAACTTGAGTCCCGATAAGGTTGGTAACATATATTTAAAATAGAATAAGTTGAATCAATATATCAATATTATTTTTTAAAAAATTACGGAGTATATTTTATTATAGTCTTAAAACTTCAAAAATTTATTTTTATAAGTTAACTGTTATAGAAAAATTATGAAAATGACATTAACGTAAACCCGTGCATCGCACATGCATAAAATCTAGTTTAATATAATACGGAGTATGATAATACTTTACTATACTTATAACTATTTTTATTTTATGGATTTTATGGATATACCAATACCAAATACCAAAATATAAAAACTCCCCTCTCCCAGTAAAAAATAGCTTAAGCGCCTCCATTTGCCCTTCTTCTCTCTCTAGATTATTGTTCTCCAAAACCCTAATCTCTCTTCTATCATTCTGTGAGGCGCAGAAAAAATAAATAAACTTAAAAAAAAAAAGCACCAATAAAACCAGAGGTTCAACAATGGCGTCCGAGTTGACTCAGCAACAGCACGCACAAATGGCGGCGATTCTAGGCCCCGATCCAAGTCAATTCGAGACGTTAATCTCACACCTAATGTCAACCAATAACGACCAGCGTTCTGAAGCCGAGTTACTCTACAACCTCTGCAAACAACATCAACCTGACTCGCTCTCCCTCAAACTCGGCCACCTTGTTCAGTCATCACCTCACCCAGAGGCTCGCGCCATGGCCGCCATCCTCCTTCGTAAGCTTCTAACTCGTGACGACTCGTTCATTTACCCTAAACTCGCTGCTTCAACTCAGTCCACTCTCAAATCCATCTTATTATCATGTATTCAAACCGAGGATACCAAGACCATTTCTCGTAAGCTTTGCGATACCATTTCTGAACTCGCTGCTACAATTGTACCTGATAATCAATGGCCTGAGTTATTACCATTCATGTTCCAATGCGTTACGTCCGATAATCCCAAGCTTCGAGAAATGTCGCTTTTAATATTCGCTCAATTGGCTCAATACATTGGGGAAACGATACTAGTTCCTCACCTTACTACTCTACACAATGTGTTTCTTCAGTGCTTGGGTGGGGCCACTACCGCTGATGTCCGTATTGCTGCATTAAGCGCAACAATCAACTTCATTCAGTGCTTGAACACGGCTTCTGACCGGGATAAGTTCCAGGATTTACTCCCTCCGATGATGCAAACCCTAACTGAAGCCCTTAATTCTGGTCAGGAGGCCACCGCGCAGGAGGCATTGGAGTTGTTGATCGATTTGGCTGGGACTGAGCCTCGCTTCTTGAGGCGCCAGCTAGTTGATGTTGTTGGAGCAATGCTGCAAATCGCTGAGGCTGAGTCCCTTGAGGAAGGGACTCGTCATTTGGCAATCGAGTTTGTTATCACTTTGGCAGAGGCCAGAGAAAGAGCCCCGGGGATGATGAGGAAGTTGCCGCAGTTTATCCACAGGTTGTTCATTTGGTCTTGGTACATTGTGGTGGTTATTATTGTGTTGCTATAAAATGAGGGGTATAACATGGGTTGTGTGTTGTTTGCGTTTATGTGCAGGTTGTTTGGGATACTGATGAAGTTGTTACTTGATATCGAGGATGATCCCGTGTGGCACAGTGCAGATACAGAGGATGAGGACGCTGGGGAGACGAGTAACTATAGTGTTGGTCAAGAGTGTTTGGATAGGCTGGCCATTTCCTTGGGTGGAAATACAATTGTTCCGGTTGCATCCGAGGTTTTACCTCTCTTCTTGGCTGCACCCGAATGGCAGAAGCATCATGCTGCTCTCATTTGCTTGGCCCAGATCGCTGAGGGTTGTTCCAAGGTATAAACTTTCACAATTTCTCATCAGATTATATCAGGCAGTCTCATTGTGCATTTCATATTCTGTGAGGAACTCCATTATTTTACTATTGTTACAATGTCTATGAATCTTTTTCTGAGTGTGTGGAAAAGCTGTGCGTGTCTTCCAGTTATTAATCGCTAAAATGTTACGAACTTTAGCTAGTCAATGATTACAGTGTTAGGTGTGCACTTTTGACATCAATTTTAACCTTAGTAGTCACTATGTTTGTGATATCAGTCACATGACTGGTGTTTTCCTTGGTTTAGACCGAAATGTTCACTGCTGTGATATCAGTCATAAAAATTAGTTAACAAATGTTCACTTCTGTGCTTTTGTCGTCATCTTTTGCAATGTTTCTATTTCAAATCATTCTTTATGGTTTTGGTTAATGTATGGAACTGTAGAATGCTAAAATTCCAGGAATAATCCTGGCAATAACTCTCAGATGTCTTTTTTATTTTTATTTTTAAAGATATTATTATTGTTGTAGATTCTCCTAATGCTTGTGACCTAATAAGGTCTAATAATACCTGTTGTCCCTTATCATGTTAGTTTGATTTGATTTGATTTGTATTCTGTGCTGTGAGTGCTATAATTTGGTTTTCATTTGTGTTTGAGTGGTCAGGTTATGATAAAGAACTTGGAACAAGTTGTATCTATGATCTTAAATTCTTTCCAAGATCCACATCCACGTGTAAGGTGGGCTGCTATCAATGCCCTTGGTCAATTGTCCACAGATCTGGGCCCAGATCTGCAAACTCAGTACCATCATCTTGTCTTACCTGCATTGGCCTCTGCCATGGATGATTTTCAAAATCCTCGTGTGCAGGTAACTTTCGAACTGTTATTGAATTTAATGATCTATCGTAGTAGGAAGCTAGTTTATTGCTATGTTTGTTTGTCATCTATGTAATAATGTATATTTATATATTTCATGATATTTAGTTATTGACACAATTTTTCTTTTGTAATATGGACAACATATACAGTAGTTTTAAAGGACAAATCTGTTGCTTGTAAATCTTTGCTGAGATGGGTTTGTTTACTTTAGTAAGATGATAATATTGACTTAGCATTAAAAAGCTTAGTTCCGTGTGTTTCTTCTGTGTGAATGCCTGTTGAATATGCGGAGAGTCTGGAGACATCATTGGCGTTGCTTGGAAAATTTGAAAATGATCAGCAAAAGTTTCTTTCATTTTACTCGCTTTGGCTAGAATTCAAATAATACTGGATTATTAGAAAGATGAAACAAAGCAGCATTACATATAATTAGTACCTATATGATGCTGGTGGGTTTCATAACATATTACACATGGTGATGCAGCTGTGAAGTTTTACTTGTTGAATTCTTTTTTAGTCAATGCCTGTACAAACCTCTTTCAGCTGAACTTGGTGACGAAAGAAATCCTTTGGGATGGGCATTTATGCTGAATTCTTTCTATATGGCAAACACTTAAAGATTATGCAGTGGTTTCGCTACCCGATAGATGATGCTTATATGAGATGGTCTCATGATATGATATCATGCGACTAACCCATATAGTAGGAGCATTAGTACTTCAATTTCAGGTTTTTGTGGGCTTGTGGGCAGGTTTTTGTATTTAAAGGGCTTGGTCTTCAACAAAATAGTACTGAGTATGAGACTAAAAAAGATTTGGAACAAACCTTAGTTAAAAACGGAATTAAGGAGAGAGAAATAAATTGAGGAGAGATAGTGGGTGGGGGCGAGGGAGGGAGCAAGTATTACAAAAACAACAACAAAGCCTTAGTCCCAGCATGATATCATCATTCAAAACCGTTTAGACATGGATCCATCAGTACAGCCATAGGTATGGTAAAAACGAGTAAAAATAAAATAGAATAAAGATGAACGGAACAATTACATCTAACGATAGAAGCAAAGTAAGAAAAATGTGAAAGGCCAAAATTTTAGTGGCAAAATGGTTTTATAAAATAATATAAGTCAAAGAATACACAATGCTTTCTTTCGAGGGAGAGGGAGGCCAAAAAATTTAGTGGCAAAATGGTTTTATAAAATAATATGAGTCAAAGAATACACCGTGCTCTCTCAAAGCTAACATAATTCTAGAGATCTTAAGGATCGTATATTTTTATCTTCCTGTCTGATATTATTATTCATCGCAAACTTGTTTCAAAATTTTCCATTCAGGCTTATGAACTTAATGGGTTAACCTTTCTCGATGTCTCTCCTAGTTAGCCCATCTGGCTCTTCCTTTTTATTTCCAATCTCATATGACGTCCTAACTCTTACGGTGTATGTGTATAGCCTTCTTTAATGTCAGATTTCATGTTTGTTGATCTCAACCTGAGCTATACGAAACAGTAAAAGTGCTTAGAAATGAGTTTAACATATATATGACGAAGCATCTTTATGTAAATTGGAGGCTGCAACCTTGAATAAATATAACGTGTCTTTGCTAAATTATCATTTATCCATGCGAAAACTGCATATGACCACTGTTTCTGTGATGGCATCACTAGACACCATCAGTGGTGTAGTATGATGTGTCAACATTGATTTAGATGTTGAATGTGATCTTTTTAGATGACAAGGTAAAATGAGCCGGGGCTTCATATGTTTAAGACACCAACTTTATTTATTTGAAAAAGTAAAATGAGCTGGGGCTTCATATGTGGAAATAGCAGCTTTATCCATGTGAAAAAGTAAAGCAGAGTCGTCAAAAGATGTAGGTTGTAGCTTGAAGGAGGTGAATGAGCTCATATAAATCTGTCAGGTAGTGAGAGGAGAGAATATAAAATGATGAGGATGGGGTAGGATGGTGATGGTAAGAACTAATTTTTATGTCATGACAGAGGGAAGTTGGGTTTTTCTTGTTGCATTTTCACACGTCATTTTTTTATGAGTAAAATGTGCATGAAATTAGAAATCATGCCACATGTGTCTTGTAAACTGTAAAGGGCTGAAGCAGTTTTATTTATGGCTAATGTTGATTTTCATACCATACTTGTATGATCCTGATGTTAATTTCAACAAAATTATCTGTATATGCATATATTCAGACACACACACACACACACACACGATTGTGATGCTTGCCATTTAAATTTTTAACAGGCACATGCCGCTTCAGCTGTGTTAAACTTCAGTGAAAATTGTACACCAGAGATCTTGACGCCGTACTTAGATGGTATTGTGGGCAAACTGCTTGTTCTCCTACAGGTATTTCCTTTGCATCTTATTGATCCTCCTCAATCAAGGGCACAACTTTTAGGTTGTGAGGTGTCGACATCCCGCAAAATAATGAAATGAAGAACATAATGTTGTCTGACATTATCTATTTTTTTTTGATAATTTTCAGAATGGGAAGCCTATGGTGCAGGAAGGTGCTTTAACTGCCTTAGCATCAGTTGCCGATTCATCTCAGGTAGGGATAACGTGTCGAGCCAAGCATGAACTTGGCCTTGCTCGAGTTTTCTGTGCTTTAAAAAATCATGCTCGATATAAATCATGCGAGCTTAAGTCCAAGCTCGAGCTAACGAGCTTAACTCGAGGTTACAAATAATTATTAAATTTCCCTTTTTCTTCCTTTGATATTTTTAAGTAATTTGGGATTCTAAGCTTATTTATTTATTTAGGTTTACAATGAGAACATTTGAGATGATAAAAATAAGATATAATCATGATAAACATTTTTATAAAATAAGATCAAAATATTATCTAATCACACATGTTCGAGCTGCCCACAAGCTTTTTGAGCAAAGCCAACGTCAGCTCGGCCTGACTCTTTAAGTTATCGAGTTGAGCTCGAACATGAGTCGAGCTCGCACGAGCCAAGCTTTGACTGAGTTTTGTTCGAGTCAAGCTCACGCTACTCGCTAGCTGTCTCGTCTCATTATCGCCCCATCATTATCGTCCTGAATCACTTGTGTCCACATTTTGCGATAGCTGTCTATCAGAGGTTTTTGCAAGTAGAACTATGTCTGATACTCTGTTTGTAAATGCAGGAGCTTTTCCAAAAATATTATGATGTTGTCATGCCATACTTGAAAGCCATACTGGTGAACGCAACTGACAAGGCCAATCGCATGCTTCGTGCAAAGTCAATGGAATGTATTAGCCTGGTTGGGATGGCTGTTGGAAAAGAGAAGTTTAGGGATGATGCTAAACAGGTATCATATATCACAGTTGTGCAAGTTTTCACCCAAATTCGAGTGGTGAGGTTTTAAGATACAAGACTTAGATGTAAGGCTGTCCTGTACACCTAGACCAAGTGCGGGTTTAGATTTCTTACGATAATAATGTTATTTAGTTTGAGAAGCCAAAGGCTGTCAAGTAGCATCGGAATTGTAGCCAAGTAACTCACTAAGTTCAAAAGCTAACGAGTCCAAAGGAAAACATGAAAAAAACTACGTCAAACAAAACAGAAGATAAACAATAAAAGGAAACAAAGCCACAAAGTTAAATTGTACCTTCTGTTTAAGCTATTACAGATTCCGATGTCTTCCTTGCTCATATTATCATTTCCCAGTTTTTGAAGGTTTTTTTTTGGGCTGGGTTGGGTGGGTGTGTGGGGGGGGGGGGGGGGTAAGATACTGTCATGTATTCTTTCTAATTCGTTTCTGCTGGACAAGTTTTATAGGTTCACTCTTGGCTCATTGCGAACTTGTTCACATTTGCTCTTTTAGAATGACTCTTTTAGAATGACCATGGCTTTGTGCTAGGTAATGGAAGTTCTTATGCAGTTACAAGTATCACAGATGGAGGCAGATGATCCGACTACAAGCTATATGCTCCAGGTTTGTATCTTTGCTTGGAACATTATAGATTTGTCGTCATTAAATGGTGATGCTACCAAAACATGCATTATATCTTGCTATTTCCGATAATAATACGTCGTATTTTCAGGCATGGGCAAGACTATGCAAGTGTTTAGGACAGGATTTTCTTCCATATATGAATGTTGTTATGCCACCCTTGCTCCACTCTGCTCAACTTAAGCCTGATGTGGTGATCTCAAACACAGATTCAGACATTGATATTGATGAATCTGATGATGAGACGTAAGTTATGCTTATTCCTACAAATTTTCCTACATGTTATTTCTTTATAGGTCTTGCTGTACAATTCTAATTGACGAATAAAATCAATAATAAAGAATGTAATGTACTACAGCCAAGTGACAGCCTGCTACTTGTTAGAGTCCGATGTAAATTTATTTAATCTTCTTGATAACTGACTTCACTTATAGGCTTATAGCTGTAGGAAGGTCAAGCTGAAGCCCGACCCCTTCAATTTTAAAATATACTCATTCCTGATGTTTCTGTTTCTGTCTCAGTATTGAGACTATAACTGTTGGGGACAAAAGGATTGGAATTAAGACTAGTGTGCTTGAGGAGAAAGCTACAGCATGTAACATGCTATGTTGCTATGCTGATGAGCTGAAAGAAGGTTTCTTTCCTTGGATAGATCAGGTAGACCTTTGACCTTCTTGCTTGTCATTGTCACTGAGACAAGCAACGAGTTCCACTGAGCCTCTGCTTAGTTGGTGGATGCTTGGTTGCATCTTTTCTAGCTTTCTTGCAAAGACCTGGCTATCATTTATTTTAGATTCATTGAATCTTTGCAGGTTGCTGGTATATTGGTACCACTTCTTAAATTTTATTTTCACGAAGAAGTCAGAAAAGCGGCAGTTTCAGGTACTGCTGATTTTGTTATCTGACTTCAAGTTCCCTCACAGTTGATGATGACACGTGCTGTGGTTTTTTGTGCCCAGCCATGCCGGAGCTGTTGCGCTCTGCTAAATTAGCTATTGAAAAGGGGATAGCACAAGGTCGCAATGAGGCGTACCTTAAACAATTGTCTGATTACATGATACCCCCATTGGTAGAGGCTCTGAACAAGGTTTGATATCTTTTGTTTTATGGAAATAGTTGTGTGCTTCATGTGCGTGTAAATGAGATATTGGTTGTAATCATCTCTTACACACCTAAGTTGTGTTTTCATGCAGGAGCCTGAAGTAGAAATTTGTTCAAGCATACTGGATTCTATCAAGGAATGTGTACAGGTACCATATATCTTTTTAAAATTTAAGAATTAAAGTTTCCCGGCCTCACCTTCATGTAGGCTGTACTTTTTATCTTGTGTGAACAGCATATTTGTCTTGAGAGATTTTGGGGATGCTCCCATGTGATACTGTCACCAAAACATGGATGTGTTCTTCTATGTTGACTGTGTACAGAACTACAGATACCATATATCTATATGAAATTTAAGCATGGGAAGTTTCATGGCATTACTTTCATGTAGCAATACTATTTTTCGTTTGTGGATGACAGATTTATCATGAGAGATTTTGGGAATGCTCCCATAGTCCCATGTGATACTCCAACCCATATATTACATATGTTCTTCGCTTCTTTCGTTGACTAACTATATCCTTCCTTTCTTTCTTTTCTTCCCAATGGCTTTGGACTTTGGAGGGCCCTCTTCAACACCCCACCAAAAAAAGCCTTTCTAACACATTTCACATCTTCACAACTTTACCCATACAACCGGAATGCCTATTGACGTCCACTAAACCCACCCACGTACTCATTCTTCATTTTTTTCTTTTATAAGTCACTTGTCCATTCTTTATCGTCCTTGGTCCTTCTAAGCTCCACCATGAATCACGGCTCTCCATCAACATTGGTGGATCAAAATTGGTGCATCGTATTCTACTCGTTGGTTCTTTACCAATTCCATTGGATTAGCAAATCCATTTCCCAAAAACGCACCCCTCTTACTGACCACCGCTAAAAAAACTTATAATCTTTTGACAATGAAACGACAGGATGTTCTTTCTTGTCCTGCTCAATGTTCATATGCTTGACAGAGGAGAAAGTAACGAACTTGTCTTTTCTGCGTAGTTTCTTCATACCATTAGTATAAAAAAGTCTAGTACCCTATATTTGTATGGATAAAAAGTCTAGTACTCTCTATATCCCCTTTACATTTATTGTTATGCAAAAGTCTAGTACTCTCTATATCCCCTTTATATTATTTCCATTTGATTGATTTGATTTGATTAGACTATAGAGTCATATTTAAGGTTTGGTGATGAAATATCATTATTACCCCTTGACTAAAAGCCTGTTGATAACTAGGTTGTCGCGAAGCTTAAATCCTAATCCCCCTATTCCCCTACCTTGAATCTACTCTATCATGGTTAAGCACATATGATAAATTAGGAAATGAATGTAAATCATGAGTAATGACATGCTCTTAAAATAAAGGCTATAACTTTAATGCAAAGAAAACTAGATCTACATGACAACACTCATTAATATAAGAGTGCAAATGATTAAGTTCACTACCACAAACAAATTTGAAAACTAGGCTAAAACATGAAACAAAAACTTGTAGTGAAAGAAGAAGAAACATGAAATTGCATAAAATTACCAACTAGAAGGATGGTTAAGAAGTAAAGAAACATGAACTTTGCATAAAATTCTAATCCGATCTTCAATTTCTTACAAAAGTCTTAGATTAAATCTAATTTCTCTCTAAAACAATGCTACTTTCTCTCTCTAAAAGTCGATCTCCCTTTACAATTCCGCCCAAAATCCTTTTATATCGATTCCAAAAATTACAATCAGGAAACGAGCAAAAGTCACCGCCAAGTGAAATTTCAACTGGTCGGGTGAATTTTTTCCCGGCGGTGACAGCTCATAAATTGGTCATAAAATTACAATTTACGACGGGTAAAATTTCACCTGGTCGGTTAAAATTTCACCCTGCAGAGTGAAATTTTATCCGACGTCAAAATAAACTGATGTTAGCATTTTCTGGTCCAAATAGCCGCTATCGTCTCGATCACCGTCCCGCCGGGTCTTCAGATAATGTTCCTACATAATCATGTGTAAGTGAACAAGATCATACGCCGAATTACAATTCGGCCGTGATTACTGCGAAAACTAGCTTGAACGACATGAACTACTAGTTCTAGTGAAGAAATAAGGGTCAAAATGTCTAATAATGGGGGCTAAAAAGGAGTTATCACCTTTCGGCCTAACTTTTAAAGATGTTTTTGCTTTTCAAAATGAGTTTTTTGGTAAGCTTTTTGTAGGAAATATTGGAGGTGTTTGGCTATAATTTTACCAAAATGTTTTTCAAAGAGTTTTCTTGTACAAAATCAAAATCAAATGAATAAATTATTATCAAAAGTATATCAAGATGGGTCTCTATTCGTAGAGAATTTAAAAGTACGAATGAAAAAGTATTTATTTTATTTTATTTCTCCCTCCCTTCAACTCCAAATACCTCATTTCACTTTGCACAATTGTTGATGCACATTATGTGAAGTTAATATCTTGAGTTATACATTATAAAAATAATATAAATTTTTTGATATTCTTATTCTACTCATGAAGACGTATCAAACAAGATCCCACACGACTATATTTTCTCTTATACATTGGAAAGAAGTATGAAGATTTCTCCATCCTTGAATGGTGTAAAGAAAAAGGGGGGATTTAGACTTGAAGGGAGGGAGTAAAATGTTTATAACATACAAATTTTCATTTATTTATAAAATATTAAATATCATAAAAGTATAAGTAAGAGTTAGAAGCACCAAAATGGTACTTTTAATTCTGAAGGCTAAAAACTGATTTCGAGCTTTTTAAAAATACCTTTTTTATCTTGCAAAAATTGTGTTTGGCCAAGTTTAAGCTTTTAGCTACTAAAAGCAATTCCAAAAACCAGTCCAAACACATACTAATATGGACATAATTTGTACGCAGTTGTACCACATTACCTTTACCATTATATATCACATTAATAGGGAAACTAAAAGAAATTCTGTTTTATTTTATCTTATTTGATTTAGTAGATACAGAGAAGGACCAACTATATTGGTAATTTGGTATGGACAAAAAGATTGTGATAATATAAATGTTGTTGAGGAAGTAAATAATTGGTTATTAAAATGCTTTTGAAAAGTAGCAGTATGCATTGAAGTTTCGTCTAATTGCTATGTATATTTTTTAGTTTATCAAATTAAATAAATTAGTTTTGCAGTCTTAATGTATCTGTATAATCTTTTTTTTTTTTTTCTAGTCATGTGTTGGTTTCAAATGGTCCAAGTCCTAATTTATAAATTAAAGTAGTAGTAAGAAATAAAAATGCAGGTGTGCAAATGCAAATGACCGTGAGTACATTAATTAATTTGTAAATGCAATGAATTATATTGTAGGAATTTATACATGAGATTTGAAAAGTTAAGAAGTGTACTACTATCCTTCTCTTGATGATGTAACTGATACGATATGAATAGTTCACAATCATGTGAAGAACTACATAGAGATTTGTTGAATTTATTCTTTACTTTTTAGATTTGGTTATAATTCTTTTGAGGATTTGAATAGCTAGCCACCTGTTGTTGATGAGTGACTACATAGTCTATATTCTAACAGGACCCTGAATTAGCAGTAAGGATGTAGTTATGGAGTATGAATGGGATGATGAAGTGGAATCATTGGTTGTGGCATTCAGTGAGTGCACAAACGGCTTGAAAAATATTAGTTCCACTATGTATTGGTCTCGAGTTGTGTGGACTGAATGAGAAATGCACGTTCCTTAGGGGCATTAATCTTGTATTTCTTGTTGACTGCAGTCATCAATTGCTAGGGTTCATGTAGCAAATTCTTTGGTTGGCTACACTTTGTATTAATTGTGCATGTCGCATGTAGCCCTGTGTGGGATTGATAATGGTATTTCTGTATTGGGCCCTATGGAGTGATGAAAGACGATTCTGATTGTGCTGTTTTGTCTGCCTTATTCCATCCGTTGTTTCTTTTAGTCTCGTATGTCATTTCTTATATCTTAATTTTATTTCCCTCTCCTTTTTTCCGCTTGTTCATACAATTTCTTAAAGGGCTTCATGTTTGTTGACCCCAGCCTCTTTTGGGATAATGTCTTGTGGTTGTTGGAAGTAGCATAATTCTGATTCTGTCCTTATATTATTTGCCTTATTCCAACCAAGGCTACCAGATTCGGTCTGGTACCGTACGAATTTTGAGTCGATTCGGTTGTATCAATTTGTGATTCCTGTACTGATCTTTTCAGCCCAATTCGTTTAGAACTCACCAAAATCGCCGAATTATTTTGAAGCCTTAACTTCGTAGTCTGAGGTCCACAAACTACTTGATAATTGATATGGAGCTAGTTAGCTAGCTCGTGGGTATCACAAACTTTGTTTTAGCTGTATACATATTTTTATACATTAAGCAAGTTGGGGTTTAGTACGATATAATGAATGTCGATTGTTTCAAGTATTTTTTCAAAAAGTTCAGTTTTTGTATATAATCTGTAGAAAATTAAGCGTATTAATACGAGTTACTATAATATGTTTGTTGTAATGCTCCCACTGAATCGGATACGCAAAATAGTATGAATCGTGATTTCATTACGTATTCAAGTCGACCGTACAAGGAATCTATTAAAAGCGATTCCACCCTTTGTTTCTTTTGGCTTGTTTGTTTCTTATATCTTATTCTATGCAATTGTTCATACAGTTTATTCGAGTGCTCGTGTTTGTCGACCCCAACATCTTTTGGGATAATGTCTTATGATTGTTGGAAGTAGCATAATTCTTTGAATACGCGCTGAGGGTAAAGTTTTGTCACGTGTGTCATGCCTTAGGTGACTGGACCACTTTTAGATGAAAACCAAGTGAGAAGTATTGTGAATGAGATAAAGCACGTTATTACAGCTAGCTCACTGAGGAAGGCAGAGAGAGCTGAGAGGGCCAAAGCTGAGGATTTTGATGCTGAAGAAGGAGAACTACTTAACGAGGAAAATGAGCAAGAAGAAGAGCTTTTTGATCAGGTACCATGTGCAGAGCTGATATTTTTCACAGTACATAGCCTATTCTGTTCTTTTCTTTTAATTTGAAAACTTGTTAAAGTCTGTCGTCTAATTGTTGATCCAGGTTGGTGACTGTTTGGGCACTTTGATCAAAACATTTAAGGCATCATTCTTGCCCTTCTTTGATGAGTTATCATCATACCTGACACCTATGTGGGTAAGTTTGAAAGTTTGTGAATACCACCTCTTTTGTACATGTATGTTGCAGTTTCTGTGATCTTTGTCAAAACTGGTGGGTGATTATTGTTACAAATTCCCAACTCGATTTGTCAAAAACAACATTTCTTCCTTTTCTCAGATAATGTTTTTCTTTTTTATTAGTTTTTTTTTCGTTATTGGGTTTACGTTTAGAATTCAGTATTTTGGAGCTTTGCTGGGGTTTGTTTACTTTGTATCCCTTTAAAAGACTGTAAGATCAACTTGTTGTCTAATTGTATATGTGAACCTGGTTTTCAACACACAAAGACGGGTCTACCTTTTTTATCATGTAAACACTTGTCTGGTTCGAGCTGTTTGATTAATCCACTATACCCAGAAGCCAAACCTTCATCACCAAAATAATATGGATGTTAGCACTTGTACCTTCACTTCCGCCTCTATTCATACAGGTTCTGGTTCATGTTTGCTCCCACTCTGGTCGCTGGCTTTTATGTTTCTCATTCTGGTCTTGGGGCAGTAGTTTTTTTAAGCAATAAAGATAACAATTTTCAGAGCGACTTTGGCTTAATAATGATATTATTTTAACTAGTAAATAAAAGAAACGTGATTAAAATCATTTAATATCTGCGCCTACGAAATGTATAGAGACGTCTTTCAGTATTCTCTCGAAAGTGAGGCTAGAACTCTAGAAGATAGGTAATGGGGAAAACATTATTATATCAAAGCAGGCTTTGTAATTTGTCCATGATACAATGCATCTACATCTCAGAGCTATGAGCCGCTTGTGATTTATGTGCTCAAACTTTATTCAATTAAAGACTGATAGAATAATAATGCGGTGTATGACCATCTGACTCATAGGGCAAGGATAAAACAACTGAAGAAAGAAGGATTGCCATTTGTATATTTGATGATGTTGTGGAGTATTGTCGTGAAGAAGCTCTCAGGTATACTATTGATTTGCAGTTTTGAAATAGCATTCCTTTCTCTGATTTCATTAGTGTATTTATCACGCATGGTGGTGGTTCAGATACTATGCTACCTTCCTTCCTTTCCTTTTGGAAGCCTGCAATGATGATAATCCAGATGTTCGACAGGTATTTCTCTAGTTCCAATGGTTTTTCTGGTTTTCAAATAAGATCCTTTGTCAAATTAGATAATTTGCTGTTTTACAGGCAGCCGTGTATGGTCTTGGCGTTTGTGCAGAGCTTGGTGGATCGGTGTTCAAGCCTCTTGTTGGAGGTGGTTATTCACTTCTGTATACTTTAAGGACTCAATAAACTCTATGATGCGCTAATAAATTTATATTGGATATTATTTTTAGAGAGCCTTACAAGATTAAATTCAGTATTAAGGCACCCCAACGCTACACATGCTGAAAATGTGATGGCATATGACAATGCTGTTTCCGCTCTCGGGAAAATATGCCAGTTCCATCGTGAGAACATTGATGCTTCTCAGGTATCTAAAACTGCAATTAATTAATGATTCTTTTACCAACCTTTGGCACATATTCACTATGTTGGTATGTCATTCGCTTTTGTTGTCCTCTCTTCTCAGTCTCCTTTCTCGTTATATCTTATAGATTGTTCCTATGTGGCTAAATTGCTTACCAATTAAAGGAGACTTGATTGAAGCCAAGGTTGTGCATGAGCAATTGTGTTCCATGGTTGAGAGGTAATAAGCCATATATGCTCTCATATTTATATTTTAAAGGAGATTAAATCAGAGTACATAATTGGAGCATTTTTTCGTCAACTCATTCCCTGACTTCTCTGCAGGTCAGATAGAGATCTGTTAGGGCCAAACAATGAGTATCTGCCTAAAATAGTGGCTATCTTTGCTGAGGTATGCATCTTTATGCTCTCTACACTGTTGAATAGTCCCATTGTTTGTTGTCCACGTAACACCGTTTGATACTGCAATTAAATTAGTGGCTAATGTCTATGAATCCACTTACTCCAGTCCTTGGTCTTAGTTGCATTACTTGGTGAGAAGGGAGATTGTGCAATTAAATTACTTGTTTTGATATATCAAACATGCCACTTTTCAGTTTTTACATTATATGTCTACATATATTTGGATAACTTAATGTTCATAGTTTGGAAATAGTAAGGTCAAAGTTGACCAACAAAGTGAAAATCGGAACGAACGTAAGCTGTATGTCACTTGTCTGTCTCGTCTGCCTTAATTATATCGTATTTTGTCACACTTGGTGCTTCCGTTGATGCATATATCTGACTCTTTGTTTTTTTCATGGTGGTTGTAGATCCTGTGTGCAGGTAAAGATCTCGGGACAGAGCAAACTTTGAGCCGAATGATAAACTTATTAAGGCAGCTTCAACAAACACTACCACCAGCCACCTTAGCATCTACTTGGTCATCGCTTCCACCTCAACATCAACTTGCCCTCCAATCAATTCTCTCTCAATAATCCTCGTATTTACCTTTTTTGATTTTATGGGGAAGTCTGCTCTCTGGTTGAGCTCCTCCATAACCTCCTATTTCATTATTCTTATCTTCAATAATTTTGGGCCATGTCGGTCAATGTTTTTGGTGCCATGTTTAGTTGCGATCGATTGGTGAATTTTTTGCGAGCAAAGCATGAGATTTTGGTGTACGATGTGTATATTTTGAGTGTTGTCCATGATCGGAGTATTGGATGTCGTCATTAATTTATATCAACTCATATTGAAAAGAAACAAATAGAAATGTACAAGTTCATCACTTTGGCTTATAGTGTTCTCCATAGATAGCACTTGGGTGAAGATTGTGTAAACAAATTTGAGAAATTTTGGTCGTCATTCTTGCATTTATTGCGATATTTTTATATATTTGTGTAGTTGTGAGTTGTGACTTGATTATATTTCCTATTAACAACTTCGAATAAGCATATTGTGTACTCTGAGCTGGGAATGCTCATCGGTTTTGTTTGGTTCGGGAACCCTAATAAGGATTCACCCTATATATTTTCCTCGGTTTTACACTATACCTTAATCCCTTCCTATCAGCCATCTGGCCAGCAGTCACAAAGTCATAACACTCATGCCACCATTAATAACCAACACACACTAGCTTTAACCACTCCTACACTACACACCGTTGTTGACACCTTTTACCCACTTCAATGTCACCTCCTTATTGTTGCCCTCGCCCCAGCTAAAGGAACCTCTTGTTTGCTTCACCATTGAAATCTATTCCGGTGGGTAGACGTGAAGTTGAGGGTAGACGCGAATGTTGATGCTGGGTGAGGTGTCGGTGGTGGTAGATTGGCAGATGTAACATCGAGTTTGTATTTGTAAAATTTAAATACAAAACCTATAAAACCTAAACATAAATACGTACACAACCTCTAATTTAGCCTCGAATTATAATATGTTGGTAGACGGTCACACCACTCGTGTACGAGTTATATGTAAGAGCAACTTTGATACCCTCTATTTCTTACCTTTTCATTTCCTTTCATTTCCTATAAACGATCAAGATTTCTTTATAAAACGATATTCAATGTTAATTTTGGAAAACAATTGGTTAATGGGCCTGAAAAAAAAAATTAAATACTTATGGGTGGGGGAGGAGAAAGGACATGAAGAAGAAAATAATGGAGATGATCTCCACTCACATTCGAATTCACGTATATAATAAGCAACTTATATTGATCTAAGAGCTATGTTCGTTTGATTTCTTGGGAGAGATACACTTGGCATGCAAGTTTGTAATATTCTTTTATATCTTTTTGTTATTTATTTCTATCTTGTAATTAATTTACATATCCTTTGTATCTCATACTTTCCGGAACCTAGTAAGCTTGTATATAAACATTGTCAATATATTTTTAAGCGTTTCCAAGATCATCTCCTTCCCTATTATGGTATAGAGCCAAACGATCTCAAATTCATTTTGATGGCTGACCAAATCTCCACAATCCCTAACTCAAACAAGCCTCGTGTTCCCTTCCTTGTTCTTATTAATTTACATCAATGCATTGAACTCACTCCTATGACCTCGATTATTGGCAACTTAAGTCGAAAACATGTTAATTGGCATTAACCTCAACAAATATATCATTGGGAAACATCCCGGTCCTCCGGCTACTCTCACTAATGCAAAGCAAAGGTAATCTCAAATCTTGCTTACCAAACTTGGATTTGTCAAGACCATCTCATAAAGAGAGCACTTATTGGCACCATTCACTCGTCTATCACACCCCTCTATCAAGTGAAGACTTCCTACGAGGTATGAACTATTCTTCCTTGTGGGAAATAACGGTTTACATCCCTTTAGAAATTTCGGATTATAATGAAATTATAACTATATGAATTTCTAGTCATAAATTGAATTGCATAATCTAAAACATGAGATTAAGAAATAACCTTCGGTCCTAGTAAAAGGCCTAAGAACAATTACCAATATTCTCCTAATCGTAACACCCAAGATGGTTCAAGAAATGCCTTCGTCGTGCTAGAACGATTACCCAAAATTACTTCTAATTTTGTGTGTATATTGATGATGAATATGAATAAGAGAGGCAAAAATCAGAATTTTTCTTCTCTTGTTTTCTTGAGTGTACCGTGAGATTAAGTTGTAGGCTAGGGTTTTATTCTTTTTCCTTTTGTTTCCCTTTGTACCGTAAAACCACAAGAGGAAGCAATCAAAATCAAAACCAAAACCAAAACCCTAGTTTCCTAATTTAACTCAACCTCTTTTTGGTAGTTGGCATCTCTTTTATTATATACATAATATAATATGTATTAATTATTACTAGTAATGGACCGTTACATAAACCGAGTAATGCCGGACCAATACACTATAATAATATCGTGTAATACATATCCGACAACTTAAATATAACAGTTTATATTTAGTTTAGACCAACATTATATACATTAATTAAATATAACATTTTATATTCAATTACCAGCTAACATTATTTAATCGTTATTAAATAATCGTATCTTCATCACATTGACTAACCTTTTAGTCAAATACGTCGACTAACCTTTTAGTCATTTAATAAGGCATCAATATGATTATTTTCTCAAATAATCACATCTCTCAAACACATCCTTTAGGTGTAACTTTTAGGGATCAGTTGATCACCGCCATCTGTATGACATTAACGTCAAACTTATCTAGCAAGCCAACCGTTATCGATAAACGTTAATCAACTGATTATAATACAAAGTATACCCTGTGAACCTTAGCTGTTATCACACTAACTGTGGAGGACACTAGCTCCAACAATCTCCCACTTGTCCTTACAAGTGTATGTGCGATAACCGATTCTCATATCCTTAAATTTCTCCCACTCAATGTAAAACAATTTGCAAAGTCCGCATTCACAAAGGTCGTATTTTACAAGTGATCATTATCAAGAGTGGTTTTCCCGACTAGAGAGTAACTCAACTGATAAACGAATCATTATTCGAGCATGGCCATGCATTTCAGTTACTACTCCTCGAGTGGCCCTGAGAAATAACAAAACCTGATAAAGGGTTGGATATTTTCCTCAACTCGAATCCTGCAGATGTAAGCACAGTATGAAATGACCCAGTAAAAATCTGCTTGGCCTCCTGTTACGGTCGACCGTGAGAAAGAAACCAAAGTCACCCAAAAACTGCCTTAATCTCAAGAGACAGTCGATAGTCAAAAGAATCGACTCTAGGAACACTATGGACGTCCAATCCACGACCTGGCACCGAATGTTGTTAAACATTTAGGACTCCATAACGTCGTCACGAATTACAATGTCCTACGAGGTATCCTTATAACTCGTATTTGTGATCGATCAGTCAACAGTTTGACTTATGGCTCGTTGAACCCACCATCAATCGACTCAACAATATAATAGCCAGAGTTATCAGCTCATGTAGGCGATTACGGACCAAAACACATATAATGTTATTCAGTTCACTTTGTGGTGTTCAATGTTGTCCATACAATCCACATGAAAAACAAAATATGAAAACAATACGATGAAGTTATTATTAGTATATGAAAAGATGTATCTAATTCATACAAACAGCTAATACAACTCAGGAACACGTTTAATTCCCATGGAAGTAACGTGCCCTACATGCTTATCATGACATAACGGTTTAGTGAGAGGATCTGCTATGTTATCATCCGTAGCAATCTTGTCTATCACTATCTCCTTTTGCTCCACGTAATCTCTGATCATGTGAGCCTTCCGAAGTACATGTCTAGATTTGTTGCTAGACCTAGGCTCCTTAGCTTGGAAGATGGCACCACTATTATCACAATAGATGGTGATCGGGTCATTCGAACTAGGAACTATGGCAAGTCCTTGTAAGAATTGACGCATCCATATAGCTTCCTTTGCAGCCTCTGAAGCGGCATAGTACTCGGACTCAGTCGTAGAATCTGCTATAACACTCTGCTTGGAGCTTTTCCAGCTAATCGCAGCGCCATTAAGAGTAAATACGAATCCAGACTGAGATTTCGAGTCATCCCGATCCGTTTGGAAGCTAGCATCTGCGTAACCGGTTGCGCAAAGCTTAGTCTCTCCTCCATAAGTCAATACCCAATCCTTAGTCCTCCGTAGATACTTAAGGATATTTTTAACAGCCATCCAGTGTGTTTCACCTGGATTGCCTTGGTACCGACTGGTCATACTCAAAGCATATGCCACGTCTGGACGTGTGCATATCATGGCATACATGATCGATCTTATAGCTGATGCATAAGGAATTCGACTCATGCGCTCGACCTCTTCAGATGTCTTGGGTGCCTGAGCTTTACTCAAATGCATCCCAGACGTCATTGGAAGATACCCCTTCTTGGAGTTGGTCATGCTGAACCTTTCAAGAATCTTATCTATATAAGACTCCTGACTAAGTGATAACATCCGTCGTGATCTATCTCTGTAGATACGGATTCCCAATATGCGCTGTGCCTCGCCCAGATCTTTCATCTGAAAATGGTTCTTTAACCATACCTTAACCGAAGATAAGAGAGGAATATCATTCCATATCAAGAGTATGTCATCGACATACAATATCAAGAAAACGATTTGCACTCGATCCTTGCCACTAGTCCTTGCCACTACACGTGCAAAAATTTTATCGTAGTGCAATCCTTGCACTTGAGTGAAACCTTTTGCCACTAGTCGTGCCTTATAGGTGTCTGGTTGTCCCCCTACGGAATGCTTTATCTTGTAAAGCCATTTGCACTGAAGAGGCCGAACCTTATCAGGCAAATCAACCAGATCTTATACGTCATTCTCATACATAGAGTCCATCTCGGATTGCATGGCCTCAAGCCATAGCTTTGAGTCGGAACAGGTCATGGCTCCTTTATAGGTAGCGGGTTCGTTACTCTCTAGGAGCAAAACATCGTCTCTATCGTTCTCCTCGACCATACCAATGTATTTGTCTGGAGGTATGGAGACTCTACCCGACCTTCTAGGTTCCTCAGGAATATTAACCGCAGCAGAAGATGAAGGAACATCTTCCTCCATCGGTTGCTCGGTTGTTGGTTCTTGAATCTCCGACAGATCGAAGGTTCTATCACTCGTCGTGTTCTCGAGAAACGCTTTCTCTAGAAACTTCGCACTAGCCGCAACAAAAACACGTTGTTCGGTGGGCGAATAAAAGTAATGACCAAACATTCCTTTTGTATAACCAATAAAGTATGTCTTGACCGATCGCGGGCCGAGCTTATCCTCGTGTCTCCACTTGACATAAGCCTCGCAGCCCCAAACCCGAATAAAGGACAAGTTAGGGACTGTTCCGTTCCACATTTCAAATGGAGTCTTGTCAACAGCTTTAAACGGACTTCGGTTAAGTATAAAAGCAGCTGACAAAAGAGCATAACCCCACAATGAATCAGGCACTACCGTGTGACTCATCATGGATCGAACCATATCAAGTAGTGTTCGATTTCTCCGTTCGGATACACCATTTAATTGAGGTGTTCCAGGTGGAGTTAACTGTAGTACTACACCAGAATTTTTAAGGTGTTGATCAAACTCTTTCGAAAGATATTCGCCACCACAATCTGAACGTAGTGCTTTAATCTTTCTACCCAGCTGGTTTTCAACCTTATTCTGGTATTCCTTGAACTTGTCAAAGGATTCACTTTTGTGCTTCATTAAGTAGACATATCCATATCTACTCAAATCGTCCGTGAAAGTGATAAAATATCTATAGCCATCTCTAGCGGTGATTGACATAGGTCCACACACATCAGTATGTATGAGTCCTAATAGGTCAGCAGCGCGCATTCCAACACCTTTGAAGGAAATTCGAGTCATTTTGCCTATGAGAAATGATTCACACGTGCCAAAAGATTCATAGTCAAATAGGGAGATAGTCCCATTGTCAATGAGCTTCTTCACGCGTTTTTCATTTATGTGTCCCATACGGCAATGCCATAAATAGGTTTGATCTTTGTCACCAACCTTTACCTTTTTATTACTCACATGCAATATATCTGTGGTTTGATCTAAAACATAAATCTCATTCATGGAAACTGCTTTACCATAAATCATTTCGTTAAAGGAGAAAATACAGCTATTATCCTTTATTACAAATGAAAAACCGTCCTTATCGAGTACGGAAACAGAAATAATGTTTTTAGATAAACAGGGTACATAGTAACAGTTATTTAAAAATAACTCAAATTCACTCGAGAGTTGGATTACATATGTTCCCACTGAAATGGCAGCTACTCTTGCTCCATTCCCCACTCGCAGGTCCACATCACCCTTTTCGAGAGTTTTGATGTTTCTTAGGCCCTGCAAATGATTACATAGATGAGAACCACAACCAGTATCAAGTACCCAAGTTCCGAAACTTGCATGGTTAATCTCAATCATATGAATAAACGAAGACATACCAACAGGAGTGACGCGGCCTGCTTTTACGTCTTCAGCATACACGGGACAGTTCCGCCTCCAATGCCCAGTCTTGTGGCAATGGTGGCACTCCATGTTTTCTTTGCTCTTTGTCTTGCCGTGTGAGCTACTGCTAGTCTCACCAGGCCCACTCTTGCCCTTTCCTGGCTTCTTGAACTTCGGCTTCCCTACAGCTAGGTCGGCCTGAGCCTTGCCCTTACCCTTACCCTTGTTTGCAATCATGAGAACGTCCTGCTTTAGGCTCCCACTCAAATTCAGATCCTTCTCAATATGTATGAGAAGTGAGTGTAGCTGATGAGGATTTCTCTTCAAATCATTCATATAGTAATTTGCCCTGAATTGGGCAAAACCATCATGAAGTGAATGAAGCATGCGGTCAATGACCACGCTCTCTTTGATTTTGCAATCAAGTGCCTCCAGTTTTTCGAGATTCTCGATCATATCGAGAATGTGTGGGCTAACCGGTTTGCCCTTCTGGAGTTTCGCTTCAAAGAAGCGAGTGGTAAGCTCATACATAACGATCTGCAGTGCTTTTGAGAACTCGTTTCTGAGCGTGGTGAAAATCTTGTTTGCACCTTGGGCAATGAATCGTCTTTGCAAATTGGATTCCATTGAAAAGATGAGTACGTTCTTTATCGCACCCGCCTCCATTGCGAAATCACTATAAGCAAGTGATTCATTTGCTCCTACATTTGGGCCTGGGTTAGGCGGTAGTGGCTCAGTCAAGTACTTGAGCTTACCGTCAGCTATGGCATCATTCCGTAATGAAGCCTCCCAGTCCGCAAAGTTGGACCCATTATTCTTCAGTCGCGTGTACTGATTCATATTGTCCATGAACATCTTAAGCCAGGATTCGCGTGCGAGCGTGACACTTGTCATAGGGGCATCAGCATGTCCAGCCATTTGTTATAACAGTTTTATCGATGTAATGAATTCTACACTGCGAGAAAGGAGATAAAACATAATAAGCATTTTCATCGTTTTAATTAAGTCGAATGCAAAACCGATTAATGCGAAGACTCTGTCATTTATACAATTGACCTCCCTCAAGTATTATATAAATGATCCCAAGACTCAATTTCTGTAAATTGATAAGCCAACCTTTTGGCTAATTCTACTTTTAGAATTCCTGGTCGATAAATTTCTGTAAAATAAATCTTTAGTCCATCATAATCACGAGATATTACTCGGACTATAATGTTGAGGTAAAATAGGTCAACACATACTACTTACCCAACGTAGAAGGGGTCATATGGAGAGTAAGGTCCTATATGCCTACCGACGAAGAAGGGAGTCATAGCAGTTTTCCCTATAAAGACTAATCTCAATTTTGGGTTTTAGAGGAAGGTCCATCAGCTTTATTTTTATTCATTTAAGTGAACGAATGATCTACCATTTTGAGAATGAATAATTTAAGATGATAGCTTTTAGAATAATGAGTGACATCTGGATGTCCATGATAATTAACATACAATCTATATGAGTCAATTTTCATGCAATTAAGTAGTAGGTGGTTTGGTTTAGGCGGAATATGATGCAATAACTATCATGCAAAAGAAAAATAATAAGAACGGAAAATGAAAAACAAAGTACAAAGTCCTAATGTGGCCTATCCTATCAAAATAGAACAAAAATACAATTTGGAATCCATCCTTATGGACCCTAGAAGCTTGACTTGATGTTCCATCTTGGTCCATGTAGCGGGAGTGAGCTATCCGATCTCCATCTTTGGTCTTCTCAAAAATACAATTTTTAAAAATTACAAAATATAAACCTATTTACATTCTAATTTAAAAATTATAATTAAAGATTACAAAGGGGAGATTCGAGATCTCAAAATACATCAAAGACCATGTTACCCTCATTACGATAACACAATCTACTAAGGCCACACTAAGCAATACAAATTACAACCTCTTGTAAAAATACCAAAATAATCCATTCATCCATTCATTCATTCATTCAACATAATAAAAATGCATCAACAAAATAAATTAAACATTCAAAACATAATTCATTAATTATGATGATTAATTTATCCAAACCATCTATAAAATGATCAAAATTATGTGCCAATTCCTTAATTGTACACAACAATTTTAATCAACCATAATCCAATTTAATTCACATTATCGGGTATAACATAAATTAAATTCAACATTATTTTAAACCGTTTTAAAATAATAGGGTATCTATTATTGTGAACTTTTTCACAACAATAATCAACATACATTATCTTTATAATGCAATAAACAAAAAATTTAAAATAAATTTTTTTTTCACTGTTCACGGATGAACAGTGCCCGTGAACAGTAGCAGGTACAAAAAAAATTTTAATTTTTTATTTTTCTCGGTTTTGATAAAAAAAAACAAAAACCATTCCTTTTAAATTGATCATGCTAATAAAAACTAGATCGGTACAAACATTCAACATCTAATCATTATTAAACATTGATACAAACTAGATGATTCAAAATTAACCTTTTAAGATCAGGGCCGCCCCTAGGCCTTGTTTGGGTGGGCAAATGACAAGGGCCCAATATTGGGAGGGGCCCAATGTAAAAAAAAAAAATTGATCATTAGGAAATTGGAAGACATGCATTCAATCCAAAGACTAAAGTAAGATGGTACAAAAACAACTTTTAGTATCATTAATTTTCCTTATTTAATAAAGGGTATTATTAATTTTCCTTATTAACTCCTCTTCTTCCTCTTTCATTGTTTTCAACGTCATTTTTTTCCCAAAATATAAAAATTAATTTTACTTGTAAAAGTTGTAGGGTTTTTCAAAGATAAACTAGTTTTATTACCCGTGAAATTCACGGGGTATTGTTGGTAGGTTACTTTTTATTCTTTTCGGTTATGATAAATTGCGACATTTTATAAACCGTTCGAGTGTGGTTTTTGCCAATTATCCTGCCACTTGTCCTTCGCATGCACCTAGAATTGAGTTCCTAAATTTACTTCTTATGATACAAGTTCTTTTTGTTTACATTGGTATGAAGTATTTAACTCTCTATAGGTGACGAAACTCTAAAATATTAGGTGATCACATTCATGTACTCTATATATATCATTAACTCCTTTCTTATCTTTATTTTGCTACTCCTTAACACAATCAAATACTAGTAAGTCAACAAAAAGAAAAACACAAATACTCATTTAAGACCGTCGCATATGCGACGGGTTAAGTGTAACCACTTTTTGATAAATAGTGACCATTTATTAATAAATGGTAATCATTTTTTATGACTTGAAAATGACATTTATTATCAAGGTAGTCACTATTTAATAAAAAGTGGTCACATTTTGCAAAAAAGTGGGGAATGAGACTGTCGCATAAGATAGTTACTAAAAGAAAAATATGTACAATACAAAATACGATGAGCGTTAAATAAGAATCTCGATAGGAAACTGTAAGACTAATAACAGCATTAATCTCGTAAATAGTGGGCATACACTTTTGCCATCATTAGTTACAATTACACTTAATTAACTATGAAGTAATAAAATACCTTCGTATTTGCTAAACATACAAGGTTATTTTGTTGAATATATACACTCATTTAACTGAGTACAAATAATATAAAATGATGTACTAATGAAAGCATGTACCAAATGAAAAGGTACAAAAGGTACAAAAATCTATGTACTCCCTCCGTTTCATAATATAAGTCGTTTTAGTAAAAATAAAAATTTTGATTTTATAAGGCGTTTTACATTTTCCTATGTATTAAATGTTATTTTAATTTTCCAAAGCACTAACAATTAGAAACCTAAGCTAAATTAAGCCATTTCATTGATGGAAAAACTTAGTTTTTCAAATTTTCAAGAACATTTATAATATATAACTACTAATACAACATTTCTCAATGCTTTGTTAATTCTTGTGAAATAACTTCAAATGACTTATATAATGGAACCGAGGGAGTAAATGAGTAACCACCACCTAAATGTGACAATGAAACCGGTAAATAAAATCACGTGTTCCTCACATTACATATTATCTTAAAATGAAATAAAAATGAAATATATTAAATTCATTAGACATGGAGTAACCAATCAACAAAAATAAGGGATACAAAACTATAACCTCAAGTAACTTATTGGTTTACAGAAGAATTTTAGTTGGCATTAATGTCTTGATGGCAATTAAAAATACACGATCATTAGAAGGGGTTTGTTTAACATAATTACATGAGCGTTATCAATTAGCCATTGGTTTTTTAATTTTATACTTTGTACCTTTTAGAGTTGTAAACTAATGTATTCATATTCTGGTTCCACCTTGCAAAATGAGAAATGCAAACATCACAATAAAATTGATCAAAAAGATTTAAATATAAAGGATAACACTGAAAACATCAAATGAAAATTAACCATGGGAAATTAGAGTATGAGAAATAATAAAATGCGAATAAATATTAGAGAAATAACAAATTAACCATGCAAAAAGGCTGGGAGGTAGAAAAATACTACATATTCAAACATGAAGATCAATAAAACCACAACATCAATATTTAACGTAGTAGCAATTGTCACCACGAAACACTCCAGGACAATGATGGATTGATGGACATAGATAACGGTGGTTTTGCGAATTATATATTGGGGTAAAGCATGTATCCCAAAAGACAAAAAAACGTTGATTATATTGATAGAATTACGACGGTGAGCTAAACCATTTATGGGGTGGGAATTGAGATTTAATATGGAGTAATGTTGTGATAGAAATGTTACGTTTTTTTTACTTGGAAGCTAAAAAGGCGTATTGAATGTAGGAAATGGCAAAAGTCGGATTAAGTTATTTTATTTTGTTGCTTGATTTTTTTCTTTTTAAAGAAAAATTAATGTTTTCTTGTCGAGGTATGCTTTTAATAGGGTATTTCTGTTGTGTAGTACTTTTAGCACTTTGAAGTCTTTAGGTTGTGCCATGTGGCATTTTAATAGTTGCTCAATCTACCCTTTTTATATTATTGTATAGATACTTTCATCATTTAAAATAAAATTTTTGAAGGGAGTGAAGTTTAAGTGTCTCTATGGCTATTGTTTATTTACTCGTTATACGTCGTCTCGTCGATCCACCTTCGCCAAAACTTACTTGAGGTCGTCAATGTCGGAAGAATAATGGTTGAATATGTTGGAGCCAGTGTCCTCCACAGTTAGTGCAATAACATAAATAAATCTCTATAGGTTCACAGGGTATACTTTGTATTGTAATCAGTTGATTAACGTTTATCGATAACGGTTGGCTTGCTAGATAAGTTTGACGTTATCGTCATACAGATGGCGGTGATCAACTGGTCCCTAAAAGTCACACCTAAAGGATGTGATTGAGAAATGTGATTATTTGAGAAAATAATCATATTGATGCCTTATTAAATGACTAAACGGTTAGTCGGTGTTTTTGACTAAAAGGTTAGTCAATGTGATGATGATATAATTATTTAATAATGATTAAATAAATTTAGCTGAGACGAATTAACTGTAATTCGTAAATTGAATATAAAATGTTATATTTAATTGTTGTATATAATGTAAGCTAATTAAACATAAACCGTTATGATTAATTGGAATATTATAAATATACGGATATTTATAATTAATGATGTATTATAATGTCGGTCTTTGACTAATGACGATTATAATGTATTACATTATATTAGAAACTAAAAGGACTGGAAAAAGTGTCCAGATACACTCAGGTTTTTCCGGTCAATGGGTAGTTATTTGAGGAGACTAAATCTCCTCATTATGAACCTACTTGTGCGGTGAGAACAAGAGAGTGAAAAAAAAATTTTCTAACCTAATTTCTTCTCTCTCTCACTTGTGCCTCCATCACTCAAAATCACAACGAAAAACCCTAAAAAGTTAACTGTAACTTTTAATCATCTTTCTAGCAAAAGAAGGGCATATCTCGATCTATCTTGGGTGAAACAATTAGGAGGATATCTATTTTGATATCTGTTCTTAGGCCTAATTTGCTAAGGACCAAAGGTTTAATTCTTTTTCTCTACATTTGTATCGTTTTCATATCTATGACTTGCAATTTCATATTATATAATTTTGTTATAATCCTAAATTTTAAGGGGATGTAAACAGTTATTTCCCACAAGTGGTATCAGAGCATTTGGCTACAAAATTATAATATATGTTTTTCATTTTTATGATATATGAATTTGAGAAATTTTTTTTTTTTTTTAAAACCGAAAAAAAAAATTTTGTGACGGCTGATTTTTTTAGCCGTGTGTGTTTTTTTTTTAGGTTTTGTTTTTCCATTGTTGATTTATTAATATTGTTATTTTAAAAGGTTAAATTTCAATATAATAAATTTGTGGTTGTTTTAATTTGATAAGGATTAAATTAAAATAAGATGGAATTGTTTTGTTTTTGTTGTTGCTATTGTTTTCGGTCTCATTGTTTTAAATTGATAATTTTTGTATAATGATTCAACTTTAATGATGTTCAAAGCAATTGTGATTAAATGAATATAAGGATAATCGATTTAATCATGATTTAGATGTTCATTTTAAAAGGTTAAATTGAATAATCTAGTTTGAATCAATATTTAATAACGATTAGATATTGAATTTTGTATCGATCTAGCACTATAGGCAACACCGGAATTTTTTTTTTTTTTCAGTACTGCTGCCCGTGTTACTGTGCTGCTACTGTTCATTTAAAAAAAAAAAAAAAATTCTGTTTTTTTTTCTTCCTGTGCAGCAGGTTTTTGGCTTTAATTTTTTTTATGTTTTTGTTTTTCCGGTTTTTGTTTAAACCGTGGGAAATTTTTTTTTTTTTTTTGGTACTGGTACTGTTCACGTAACAGTGTCCCGTAAGAAAAAAAAAAAATTTTTGTTTGTTTGTTTTTTTTTTTTTTTTTTGACATTATAAAGATAATGTTTGTTTGTTTGTTACTGTGAAAAGGTTCACAATAATGATACCCGATTATTTTAAAAAGGTTTAAAATAAAATGGATTATGGAAGATTAAAATTGTTGTGGGCAATTAAGGAATTGTCACATAATTTTGATCAGTTTGAATGGTGGTTTGGATAATTAATCAACATAATTAATGAATTATGTTTTGTAGTATTAATTTATATAGTTGATGCAATTTTTTTGTTGAATGAATGAATGGTTTATTTTACGTATTTTTGCAATTGGTTGAAAAATGTAATACCTAGTGTGGCTTTAGTTAATCATGTTTTCGTAATGATGAAAACATGGTTTGGTTGTAATTTTGAGATCTCGAATCTCCTTTTATTTTTCTTTTAATTATGTTTTGGAATTAGAATGTAAATAAGTTTATTTTGTAATTTTTAAATGTAATTTTAAGAAGACTAGAGACGGAGATCGGATGCTCACTCCCGCTACATGGACCAAGATGAGACAAAATCAAGCTTCTCGGGTCCATAAGGATGGATTCCAAACTTGTATTTACTGTTCATTTTGGTAGATAGGCCACACTAGGACCATTGTAATAGTTTACGTATTTTTCCGTTTTTTTTGTTTTTCATTCACATGTTAAATAACTGCTTCATATTCCGCCTAAACCAAACCACCTAAAATGCATGAAAAACGTTTCATATAGTTTGAATTTTCATCTTAGACATACAGATGTCACTCGTTCATAGGGCCATCACCTTAGTCTAAATCATTCACGAAATGCTAGAATTTGTTCACTTAAAATGAATTAAATTTAAGATGATGGGATCTTCCTCTAAAATGAAAATTGAGATTAGTCTTTATAGGAAAAACTTCTATGAACCCCTTCTTCGTCGGAAGTCATAATATGACCCCTTCTACGTTGGGTGAGTAGTGAGTGTTGACCTATTTTATCTCAACATTATAGTACGAGTAATATCTCGGGATTATAATGGACTATAAGATAGAATTTACAGAAATTTATCGACCGCGAATTCTAAAGGTAGAATTAGCCAAAAGGTTGGCTTATCAATTTACAGAAATTGAGTCTTGGGATCATTTATATAATTCTTGAGGGAGGTCAATTGTATAAATGCTTGAGTCATCGCATTAAACAGTTTTTGCATTAAGACTTAATTTTAAAACGATGAAACTTATCTTAATTTTTCTTCTTTTCACAGTTTTCGAATTTGTTATATACAGATATAACTGCTAATAACTATAATGGCTGGCCATACTGATGACCCAATGCCAAGTGCTACACTCGCTCGCGAGTCCTGGCTAAAGATCTTTATGGACAACATGAATCAGTCCACGCGACTGAAGAATGATGGGTCAAACTTTGCGGACTGGGAGGCGGCATTACGGAATGCTGCCATTGCTGACGGTAAGCTCAAGTACTTGACTGAGCCACTACCAACTAACCCAGGCCCCAATGCAGGAGCAAATGAATCACTTGCTTAGAGTGATTTCGTTATGGAGGCGGGTGCGTTAAAGAACGTACTCATCTTTGCAATGGAATCCAATTTGCAGAGGCGATTCATAGCCCAGGGTGCAAACAAGATTTTCACCACACTCTCTAACGAGTTCTCGAAAGCTCCGAGGATCGTTAGCTATGAGTACACCTGTCGCTTCTTTGAAGCGAAACTCCAGAAGGGCCAAGCGGTTAGCCCACACATTCTGGCTATGATCGAGAATGTCGAGAAGCTGGAGGCTCTTGGTTGTAAAATCGATGAGAAGATCATTATTGATCGTGTGCTCCATTCACTTCATGATGGTTTTGCCCTTTTCAGGGCAAATTACGATATGAATGATATGAAGAAAAGTCTTCATCAGCTCCACTCACTTCTCGTACAGACCGAGAGTGATCTGAAATTGAGTGGGAGCTTGAAGCAGGACATTCTCATGATTGGCAACAAGGGTAAGGGTAAGGGCAAGGCTCAAGCTGACCTACCTGTAGGGAAGCCAAAGTTCAAAAAGCCAGGAAAGGTCAAGAGTGGGCCTGGTGAGACTAGCGGTAGCTCACAAGGCAAGACAAAGAGCATTGAAGGTAACGTGGAGTGCCACCATTGCCACAAGTTTGGGCATTGGAGGAGGAACTGCCTCGTGTACCGTGAGGACATAAAAGCAGGCCGCGTCTCTCCTGTTGGTATGTCTTCTTCTTTTATTCATATGATTGAGATTAATCATGCAAGTTTCGGAACTTGGGTACTAGATACTGGTTGTGGTTCTCATCTATGCAATCATTTGCAGGGCCTAAGAAACATCACAACTCTCGCAAGGGGTGATGTGGACCTGCGAGTGGGGAATGGAGCAAGAGAAGCTGCCGTTTCAGTGGGAACATATGTATCCAATCCCGAGTGGAGTGGAGTATTTCTGAATAACTTGGGTACTATGTACCCAGTTTATCTAAAGACAGATTTCAGTTTCCGTACTTGATAAGGACGGCGTTTCGTTTGTAATAAAGGATAATAGCTGTATTTTCTCTTTAAACGAAATGATTTATGGTAAAGCAGTTTCCATGAATGACATTTATGTTTTAGATCAAACCACAGAAATATTGCATGTGAGTAGTAAGAAAGCAAAGGTTTGTGACAAAGATCAAACCTATTTATGGCATTGCCGTATGGGACACATAAATGAAAAACGCGTGAAGAAGCTCATTGATAATGGGACTATCTCCCCATTTGACTATGAATCTTTTGGCACGTGTAAATCATGTCTCATAGGCAAAATGACTCGAATTTCCTTCAAAGGTGTTGGAATGCGCGATGCTGACCTACTAGGACTCATACATGCTGATGTGTGTGGACCTATGTCAGTCAACGCTAGAGATGGCTATAGATATTTTATCACTTTCCACGCCGCCACCCCACCCCCTGATCCCCTATCGGAGTAGATATAGTTATGTCTACTTAATGAAGCATAAAAGTGAGTCCTTTGACAAGTTCAAGGAATTCCAGAATAAGGTTGAAAACCAGCTGGATAGAAAGATTAAAGCATTACGTTCAGATCGTGGTGGCGAATATCTTTCGAAGGAGTTTGATCGACACCTTAAAGACTGTGGTGTAGTACTACAGTTAACTCCACCTGGAACACCACAATTGAATGGTGTGTCCGAACGGAGAAATCGAACATTACTTGATATGGGTCGATCCATGATGAGTCACACGGTTGTGCCTGACTCATTATGGGGATATGCTCTTTTGTCAGCTGCTCTAATTCTTAACCGAAGTCCGTCTAAAGCTGTAGACAAGACTCCATATGAATTATGGAAGGGAACGGTCCCTAACTTGTCCTTTATTTGGGTTTGGGGCTGCGAGGCTTATGTCAAGTGGAGACCTGACGATAAGCTCGGCCCACGATCGGTCAAGACATACTTTATTGGTTATCCAAAAGGGATGTTTGGTCATTACTTTTACTCGCCTACAGAACATCGAGTTTTTGTTGCGGCTAGTGCGACGTTCTTAGAGAAAGAGTTTCTCGAGAATAGGACAAGTAATGGAACGTCGTTGCGAAATGTCGGAGATTCAAGAACCAAAACCGAGCCAACCAATGGAGAAACTGTTCATCCATCATCAGATGCGGTGGGTAAATCTTCCTTTGGAAACCTAGGAGGTAGGTAGACACTCCATTACTCTAGACAGATTACAGTTGGTATGGTCGAGGAGAATGGGCGAGATGACGTTTTACTCTAGAGAGTAACGAACCCGGCTATCTTCTAAGGTGTCATGACCTGTTCCGACTCTAAGCTATGGCTTGAAGCCATGCAATCCGAGATGGACTCTATGTATGAGAATGACGTATGGGATCTGGTTGACTTACCTGATAAGGTTCGGCCTCTTCAGTGCAAAGGGCTTTATAAAAATAAAGCATTCTGTAGAAGGACAACCAGATACATACAAGGCACGACTAGTGGCAAAGGGTTTCACTCAAGTGCAAGGATTGCACTATGATGAAATTTTTGCACCCGTAGTTATGCTGCGTTCCATTCGGATAATCTTAGCGATTGCCGCTTTTCATGACTATGAAATTTGGCAAATGGATGTGAAAACTGCCTTCTTAAACGGTTATTTGGAGGAGGAGTTGTACATGGTACAACCCGAAGGTTTCATTGATCCTAAAAATCCTAAGAAGGTATGCAAACTTAAGCGTTCCATTTATGGACTTAAGCAAGCCTCTCGGAGTTGGATACATCGTTTCGACTAGGTGATAAAAGAGAATGGATTTACTCGATCGGTCGAGGAACCATCCTTATATATCAAGTCGAGTGGGAGCAAGATTGTCTTCCTAATATTGTATGTTGATGACATACTCTTGATTGGGAATGACATACCTCTCTTAACTTCGGTAAAAGTTTGGTTAAAGAACCATTTCCAGATGAAAGATCTAGGTGAAGCACAAAGAATTGTGGGGATCCGTATCTACAGAGATAGATCACGACGGATGCTATCCCTCAGCCAGGAGTCTTATATAGATAAGATTCTTGAGAGGTTCAAAAAGCAGACCAACTCCAAGAAGGGGAACCTTCCAATGATTTCTGGGATGCAATTGAGTAAAGCTCAGGCACCAAAGACATCGGAAGAGGTCGGTCGGGCGCATGAGGTTCGGATTTCCTATGATGCATCAGAGCTATTATAGGTCGATCATGTATGCCATGATATGCCACGTTCCAGACGTGACATATGCATTGAGTATGACAAGTCGTTACCAGGGCAATCCAGGTGAAACACATTGGATAGCTGTTAAGAATATCCTTAAGTACCTACGGAGAACTAAGGATTGGGTATTGACTTATGGAGGTGACACTGAGCTATGCGCAACCGGTTACGCAGATGCTAGCTTCCAAACGGATCGAGATGACTCGAAAGCTCAGTCTGGATTCGTGTTTACTCTTAATGGCGCTGCGGTCAGCTGGAAAAGCTCCAAACAAAATGTTATAGCAGATTCTACGACTGAGTCCGAGTACTATGCTGCGTCAGAGGCTGCGAAGGAAGCTATATGGATGCGTCAATTCTTACAAGGACTAACTGTAGTTCCTAGTTCGGATGACCCGATCACCATCTATTGTGATAATAGTGGTGCCATTTTCCAGGCTAAGGAGCCTAAGTCCAGCAACAAGTCTAGGCATGTACAACGGAAGGCTCACATGATCCGAGATTACGTGGAGCAAAGGGAGATAGTGATAGACAAGATTGCTACGGATGATAACGTCGCAGATCTTCTCACTAAACCATTGAGATATGATAAGCATGAAGGGCACGTTATTTCCATGGGAATCAAACGTGTTCCTGAGTTGTATTAGTTGTTTTATATGGATTAGACACCTGTATCTTTTTCATAAAAAACTATCTATGAAATCGTCGTTTTGTTTTATATTTTGTTTTTCATGTGGGTTGTACTGACAACATTGAACACCACAAAGTGTACTGAATTACATTATATTTTGTTTTGGTCTGTAATCGCCTACATGAGCTGATAACTCTGACAATTATTCTGTGAAGTCGATTGATGGTGGGTTCAACGAGCCATAAGTCAAATAGTTGACTGATCGATCACAGATGCGGGTTATAAAGATACTGCGCAGGACATTTTTGTGACGACGTTATGGAGTCCTAAATGTTTCAGAACATTGGGTGCCAGGTCGTGGATAGGACATTCATAGTGTTCCTAGAGTCGATTCTTTTGACTAGCGACTGTCGCTTGAGATAAAGGCAGTTTTTGGGTGACTTTGGTTTCTTTCTCATGGTCGACCGTAACAGGAGGCTAAGTAGATTTTCACTGGGATATTTCATACTGCGCTTGTGTCTGCAAGATTTGAGTTGAAGAAAATATCCAACCTTTATCAGGATATGATATTTCTCAGGGCCACTCGAGGAGCTGTAACTGAAATGCATGGCCATGCTCGAATAAAGATTCGTTTATCAGTTAAGTTACTCTCTAGTCGGGGAAACCACTCTTGATACTGATCACTTGTAAACTACGACCTTTGTGAATACGGACTTTGCAAATTGGTTTACATTGAGTGGGAGAAATTTATTATGGATATGAGAATCGGTTATCGCACATACACTTGTACGGACAAGTGGGAGATTGTTGGAGCCAGTGTCCTCCACAGTTAGTGCAATAACATAAATAAATCTCTGTAGGTTCACAGGGTATACTTTGTATTGTAATCAGTTGATTAACGTTTATCGATAACGGTTGGCTTGCTAGATAAGTTTGACGTTATTGTCATACAGATGGCGGTGATCAACTGGTCCCTAAAAGTCACACCTAAAGGATGTGATTGAGAGATGTGATTATTTGAGAAAATAATTATATTGATGCCCTATTATATGACTAAAAGGTTAGTCAGTGTATTTGACTAAAAGGTTAGTCAATGTGATGATGAGACGATTATTTAATAATGATTAAAAAAAGTTAGCTGAGACGAATTAACTGTAATTCGTAAATTGAATATAAAATGTTATATTTAATTATTGTATATATAATGTAAGTTAATTAAACATAAACCGTTATAATTAATTGGCAAATTATAAATATACGGATATTTATAATTAATGATTTATTATAATGTCGGTCCATGTAAAAACGACGATTATAATATATTACATTATATTGGAATCTAACATGATCAAAAACGAAAGTATCCAGATACACTCGGTTTTTAGTCAATGGGTAGTTATTTTGAGGAGACAAAAATCTCCCCATAAAACCCTAGTAGGAGTGCCGTGAGTATGTGAAGAAAAAGGGGAAGCAGGAGAAAAAAAAACCTAATTCTATTCTCACTAGTGCCTCCATCACACAAAACACAAAAACCAAAAGTTAACAGTAACTTTTAGTTCTCATTCTAGCAAAGGAGAAGGGCATTTCTCGATCAATCTTGGGTGAGACAATTAGGAGGATATCTACTTTGATATCTGTTCTTAGGCCGAATTTGCGAGGACTAAAGGTTATTCCTAATCCTTTTGATTTTATGCAATTTTGTTTATGACCCGTTAATCATATAAATCGCAATTTCATTATAATCCTGTAAGATTATAGGGATGTATACAGATATATTCCCACATAAGGTTGATCTTTGTCACCAACCTTTACTTTCTTATTATTCATATGTAATATTTATGTGGTTTGATCTAAGATATAAATGCCATTCATGGAAACTGCTTTGCCATAAACCATTTTATTCAAAGAGAAAATACAGCTATTGTCTTTAATTGAAAATGAAAAACCGTCTTTATCAAGCACGGAAACAGAAATAATGTTCTTAGATAAACTAGGTATATAGTAACAGTTATATAAATAAAACTCAAATCCACTCGGGAGTTGGATTACATATGTTTCCATTGAGACTGCAGCAACTCTTGCTCCATTCCTGACTCGCAGGTCCACATCACCCTTTTCGAGAGGTGTGATGTTTTTTAGGCCCTGCAAATGATTACACAGATGAGAACCACAACCTGTATCAAGTACCCAAGTTCCGAAACTTGCATGGTTAATCTCAATCATATGAATATAAGATGACATAACAACAGGAGTGACGCGGCCTGCTTTTATGTCCTCACGGTACATGGGACAATTCCTCCTCCAATGCCCAGTCTTGTGGCAATGGTGGCACTCAATGTCACTGTCCTTGCTCTTCGCCTTGCCTTGGGAGCCACTAGTCTCACCAGACCCGCTCTTACCCTTTCCTGACTTCTTAAACTTTGGCTTCCCTATATTTAGGTCGCCGTGAGCCTTGCCCTTACCTTTGTTCTTGTTGGAAATCATGAGAACATCTTGCTTCATGCTCCCACTCAATTTCAGATCCTTCACGGTCTGTACGAGAAGTAAGTGTAGCTCATGAAGACTTTTCCTCATGTCATTCATGTAGTAATTTGCCCTGAAAAGGGGAAAACCATCATGAAGTGAATGAAGCACACGGTCAATGACTATGCTCTCACTGATTTTACAATCAAGTGCCTCCAGTTTCTCGACATTCTCAATCATATCAAGAATGTGTGGGCTAACCGGTTGGCCCTTCTGGAGGTTCGCCTCAAAGTAGCGACAGGTATGCTCATAAGTAACGATTCTCGGTGCTTTTGAGAATTCGTTAGTGAGTGTGGTGAAAATCTTATTTGCACCTTGGACAACGAAGCGTCTTTGCATATTGGTTTCCATTGCAAAGATGAGTACATTTTTTATCGCACCCGCTTCCATAACGAAGTCACTATAAGCAAGTGACTCGTTAGCTCTTGCATTGGGGCCTGGGTTTGGCGGTATTGGCTCAGTCAAATACTTGAGCTTGCCGTCAGCAATGGCTGCATTCCGTAATGCCGCCTCCTAGTCAGCAAAGTTGGACCCGTCATTCTTCAGTCGCGTGGAGTGATTCATGTGATCCATAAAAGTTTTAAGCCAGGACTCGCGTGAAAGTGTGGCACTTGGCATAGGGACATCATTATGGCAAGCCATTTGTTATAAGCAGTATTATCAATATAAAACGAATTCTACACTGCGAAAAAGAAGAAAAACATAATAAACATACTCATCAATATGAATTAAGTCTAGTGCAAAACTTGTTCAATGCGAAGACTCAAGCATTTATACAATTGACCTCCCTCAAGAATTATATAAATGATCCCAAGACTCAATTATCTGTAAATTGATAAGCCAACCTCTTGGCTAATTCTACCTTTAGAATTCTTGGTCGATAAATTTCCATCTTTAGTCCATCATAATCACGAGAAACTCTTCGGCTATAATGTTGAGGTAAAATAAGTCAACACATACTACTTACCCAACGTGGAAGGGGTCATATGGAGAGTAATGTCCTATATGCCTACCGACGAAGAAGGGATTCATAGTAATTTGGCCTATAAAGACCAGTCTCAATTTTAGGTTTTAGAGGAAGATCCCATCAACTTTATTTTAAGTAATTTTAAGTGAACGAATATCTAGCATGCGAGAATGAATAAAATGAGATGATGGCTTAAAATTCGTGTGACATCTTTATGTCCATGATAACTAACATCCAAACTATATGAGTCAATTTTCATGCATTTGTAGTAGTAGGTGGTTTGGTTTAGGCGGAATATGATGCATTAACTATCATGTGAAGAAATTCAACAAGAACGAAAAATACGTAAAATTACAAAGTCCTAGTGTGGCCTATCTACCAAAATGAACAAAATACAACTTTGGAATCCATCCATAATTGGACCCGAAAAGCTAGTCTTGATGTTCCATGTTGGTCCATGTAGCGGGAGTGAGCAATCCGATCTCTATCTTTAGTCTTCTCAAATTACATTTAATAAATTACAAAATATAAACCTATTTACATTCTAATTTAAAAACATAATTTCAAATAAAACAAAAGGAGATTCGAGATCTCAAAATTACATCAAGATCATGTTTCCATCATTACGAAAACATAATCAACTAAGGCCACACTAGGTAATACAAATTATATCCAATTGCAAAAATACGTAAATAAACCATTCAATTAATCATTCAACAAAATAAAATGCATCAACAATAAATTAGTCATTCAAGACATAATTCCTTAATTATGTAGAGTAATTTATCCAAACCACCTATTTTAAAATGATCAAAATTATGTGACAATTCCTAAATTACTCACAATAATTCCAATCAAACATAATCCAATTTTAATTCATATTATCGTATAATATGAATTAATCCAACATTATTTTAAACCACTTTAAAATAATTTGGGTATCCAATAATTGTGAACTTTTTCACAACAATAATCATACATTATCAATATAATGCATCAAAAATATTCTCGGCGAAAATAAAAAAACAAAAAAATCCGAAATAAATTTTTTTTTTTACAAATTTGATGTTGGCAATATTACAAGATCGGTACAATTATCAACATTTAATCATTATTAAACATTGATACAAACTAGATGATTCAATTTAACATTTTAAAATGAATATCTAAATCATGATTAAATCGATTATCTTAATATTTGACTAATCATAATTGATTTGAACATCATTAAAATTAATGAATCATGATGCAAAACAACAATTTAATCATCATGTGTGCGGAAAATATATAGCAAAACAAATGTTCACAAACATTCAAAACAATTTCCATTTACATTTTAATTTAATCCTTATTAAATTAAAACATCTACAAATTTATCATATTGTCATCTTAACATTTTAAAACAACAATATCAATAAATCAAAATGAAAACAAGAATCAAAATCAAAAAAATAATACACGACCGGAAAAAATTTTAGCCGAAATAAAATTTTCAATTTTTTTTTTTTATCATTTATGAAAAATCATATAAAATAATTTCGTAGCCAAAGCTCTGATACCACTTGTGGGAAATATCGGTATATTTCAACATGAAATTTAAGGATTATAACGAAATTATAATATATGAAATGCTAGTCATAAACGAAATGCATAATATAAAACATAGAGATTAGAATCAACCTCCGGTCCTAGCAATATGGCCTAAGAACAAATATCGAGATCGATATTCTCCTAATCGTTGCACCCAAGATGCTCTGAGAAATGCCTTTTTCTTTGTGCTAGAATGAATACAAAAAATTACCAATAATTTTTGTGTGAAAAAGTGATGATAAGAATGTAGAGAAGAAGAGTTTATATCCATCTCATCTACTCTCCTTTTGACCGTCCAAGTCAAGTAGTGGAGAGAAGAGATGACTCTTTTTTTCTCTACTTGTTTTTAGGTTGTTAGCTTTTCATTTTAATGTATAAAATGTGTATGTATTATTATTGTCATTTATGTTGTCACATATTAATAACTTCATACAACATTTTGCAGTCGATTTATTAATACCGGTCTGACATCATTTATTATGACAATATCATATAATATATACGTCAACTATAAATATCGTATATTTATAATTTGCTAATTAAATATAACAGTTTATATTTAATTACGAATTAACATTTAATTCGTTTAAGCTTACATCATTTAATCGTATTAAATAATTACATTATATACATCAATTAGATATAACAGTTTATATTCAATTACGAATTAACATTTAATTCGTCTCAGCTAGTATTATTTAATCGTATTAAATAATCGTATCATCATTACATTGACTAACCTTTTAGTCATATACATCGACTAACCTTTTAGTCATATAAGGCATCAATATGATTATATTATTCATATAATCATATCTCTCAAACACATCCTTTAGGTGTGACTTTTAGGGACCAGTTGATCACCGCCATTAAAATGACAATAACGTCAAACTTCTAGCAAGCCAACCGTTATCGATAAACGTTAATCAACTGATAAGAATACTAAGTATACCCTGTGAACCTGTAAGAGATTTATACACGTTATCATACTAACTGTGGAGGACCCTAGCTCCAACATCCTCTATAATAACAAGGTATCTATCAGGTTGATGACTAATTCTGCTTGACCTCATAGGTTCCGAAGGAATTATGACCGTGTCGGACGAAGAGGGAACGTTTTCCTCGTTTTCCTCTACGTCCTTTTCGGTTTGTGGCTCTTGGACTTCATTAAGTTCAAATTTTCTCCCACTCTGTCTTTTAGAAATACAATCATTTTCTAAAAAGACTGCATCACGAGACACAAACACTTTGTTCTCGTGTTTATTGTAGAAGTAATAGCCTCATTTAGTAGATATATCTATATCTACTCAATTCGTCGGTAAAAGTAATGAAGTAGTGATAACCACCTCTAGCTTGGAGAGTCATTGGGCCGTACACATCCGTATGTATAAGGCCTAATTCTTCACATGCTCGTGTCCCTTTTCATGTAAAAGGAGCACGAGTCATCTTGCCAAGAAGACAAGCTTCGCATACACCATAAGTTTCGTAATCGAATGATTTGAGTACTTTAGATGAAACAAGTCTCTTTATGCGCCGTTCGTTTATGTGCCCTTCACGACAATGCCAAATGTATGATTGATTAGGTTCACCCGTTTTAAGCCTCTTGTTTTTTACATGATAGACCTCTTTTGCACTATCTAAAACATAAATACCTCCAGTAGAAATGGCCTCGCCACAAATCATTTCATTAAATGAAAAGGTACAACGATTGTTCTTAATAAAAAAAAAAACCTTCCATGTCTAACACGGAAATGGAGATAATGTTCTTGGTAAGAGTTGGTACATAATAATAATTATTTAAATACAACTCTAAACCATTAGGCAAAAGAAGAACGTAGGTGCCCACGGAAACTGCGGCTACCTTAGCTCTATTTCCCATGCGCAAGTCCACGTCACCCTTGGCTAGTGCTCGCGCGTCCTTCAGCCCCTGTACATGATTACAAAGGTGAGAACCACAACCGGTATCAAATACCCAAGAAGATGTACTAGCAAACTTAATATCTATCATATAGAGTGATGAAAGAATTTTACCGGACGTTGTCACACAACCGTCCTTCTTGTCTTTCAAGTATTTGGGGCAATTGCGTTTTCAATGCCCTTTGCCATTACAATAATAGCAATTTGCGTCCGCGTGTTTGTTGACTTTGGGCTTCGGCTTCATAAAGACCTTGCCCTTTCCCTTCACACCAAGGTTCATGTTCTTCAATCTCATTGAAATAATATCCTTGGGTTCACTCCCACTAGCCTCCATGTCCCTCTTCGCTTGGGTGAGGAGAGCATGGAGTTCATAGAAACTCTTTTCCATGTCATTCATGTTGTAGTTCACCTTAAAGTGGGTGAACTTTTGTGTGAGTGAATGAAGGATTCTACCCACCACTAGCTTCCTTGGTATCTTGCACCCTAGACGCTCTAAGGTTTCGGCGTGCTCAACCATTTTGAGCACGTGTGGGCCAACGTTTTGGCCCTTTTGGAGCTTAGTCTCAAAAAATTTCGTTGCCGCCTCATATTGGAGAATTTTAGGGGCTTGCGAAAACATTGATATTATCCTCGTGAATATCTCATATGCATTGAGGGATATCAATTGGAGTTTGATTTTGGGTGAGATGGACCAAATCAAGACATTCTTGACGTCATTGGCAACCTTCAAATAAAGGTCATATTCGGCCCGAACCGCAACGGTCGATCTTGACCCGGGTTCGGTGGGAGGGGATTCGATCAAGTAGCGAAGCACGTTATCGGATATCGCGGCGCTCTTGATCGTTGATTCCCATTCAACAAAGCTACTATTGTCATATTTTAGGACACATTTGTCCATGACGGACCTCAACCATGGGTACTTACCCAAGGTTTCGGTATTCCATGATGTTGACATTGTGCGAATATGGTTACTACAACAAAAATAAATATATAAACATTCATTGTTATGATAATTTACTTGAAAAACATTTTAACAAGTTTAGCATTTATATAATGACCCCTCACTAAATTATATAGATGATTCCAAGATCCATCTTTAAATAAAAATAGTCATCGTATGCTACCTTTATCTAAAAATGGTAAGTCATTTGTAGACTAATGCTACCCCTAGAACTCTTGGTTGACGGATTTCAACTAAATCCATCTCCTAGTCCCAAGATAACGCTTATCTCGTTGAGTCCAATCCAATTTTGGCTTGTGATCGTATCTGTAACAACCCGAAATGTACCCTATTTTTCTAGTGAAAATATTTTACGGATACTTTTCAGCAAATTTAAGTTTTAATTTAGAATTTTTTGTTTCCAGTCGAATTTGGAATTTCCGAGTTCGTATTTGGAATTTCCGCGAGATTCCATGAGAATCCCATTTTAAGTCGTCTTTGACTTTTCTTGACTTTTGAGTCATCGTTGACTTTTCTTGACTTTTGAGTCGTCTTTGACTTTTCTTGACTCTTAAGTCGACCTTGACTTTCGTTGACTTTTCCGACTCACCCCGTAATTTGAAAGACCGAAATTATATTTGAAAAATAATAAATTTAATTTATTTTTATTAAGATTTATTTGAATTTATGATAATTTAATATAATTATTTTGAATTTATTCGGAATTTAAGAGAAGGTTTTACGGTTTAACCCCGAACGTCATTTAACTATTCCCGAGTCAACTTAAATCCCGAAACAAACCCGAAACCCGACTTTGGCATGAGTCACACGCCCCATGTCATCTTTTTCCACTCACTTTAGATCTTTTAATTCTTTCGATTAAACTAATACGAATATCTAAGATATTTGTAACTTTATCGATCCGTCAACTTAAATTACGCAAATCGCTTAAAAACAGACCCATTTTCTTCTCCTACCTCACGGCTCCTCTTCCCCTCTCTTAGGACTAGATATTTTCTTTCTTTTGATTACAATAACATAATATCTAATTAATATCTAGATATTTGATTAAACTATCATAAAACCTAATAATATCTAATTAATTACCATAATATAATTATAAAACCCGAGTCAATCCCGTAACAACAATTTCAAAACCCGACTCCATAATTCCTCTATATTTACACGGCACTCCTCCACTCTAATTCACTACTTATCTTTTCATTTTACATTAAATCAACTTAATATCTAATTAATACTTTCTTTAATATAATCAAAATCGTTCTTGGTGTTCTTCATCGTTCTTCATCGTTCTTGAAGCAAAATCGTCACAAAACTTTCGTTACTTGTTCAAATCCGTCCTAATTTATATTTCTAGAGTCTCCTCTCCGCTCTTCATCTCCATGTACGTTTTATTTTCAATTCCGACAAAATCGTTTTCAACACTTTAATTATGGAAAATCAAGTTTTAACTCTAATAATATTATTCTTGTCATTTCTTATAGGAGAAGATTTTGAAGACGAGTTTGGTGACTCGTATATATTAGGAGAAGACTAGTAGACGGGTTTCTTTAGTTCTTATTTTGGGTGCTACTTGATTTTGTGCTAGCTAAGATAACGATTCCGAGTTACTCGACGAATTAATGTTACATACTTTTGTTTTTGTTTGTATTATTGTTATTTACGGTTTTAACTAGTAACATGATAAGTTGTTATTTTTATTATGTTGTACGAATTTTTAACATGTTTAGTGTTCGTGACATATTTGGATGATTAGTTCATAATCATGATTTTTGTATGGATGATGGTTAAATTGGTTGTTAAAATGGTTGTTCGTTAATTAAAACATGTTGGAAATAATTTGGGGTTTGTTTAATGTTGGGGCCGTGTAAGGTGGCTGAAAAACCAGCCCAAACCAGGCCGGTTCAGGCCGGTTCAGGCCCGGTCCAGGCCGGTCTGGGTTGGTCCGGGATTTGGTCTTTTGGGTTGTGTCGATACTTGATTGTTTTGTTGTTGTTTTGACGGGTTTTAAATATGTTAAGCATGCGGGAAAATATTAAGAAACGGTTTTAGAAATGTCGACCCAAAACAGGCCCAAACCAAGCCCGTGGGCCCAGCCCAGGCCCAGTTCGGGCTCGGCCCAAAACAGCCCGTGGGTTCTCTTTGGACTTGTGACGGTTTTTGAATTTATGGTTATTATTATATCGTGTTTTGTAATATTTAACAAGTGGGAAATTTTAATAAGTAAATTATTTAATTAAACGGTTTTTCATAATGTTAATATTTCTCACATGTTAGAAATTATAATACGAGATTTTAGTTTAATTAGATATCCTTTAAGTCAAGCGGGTTTTCGTAAGATTTAATAATTCACATGTTAGAAGTTGGAATAAAATAGCATGAAATGAATATGATGATTTTATGTTCAAGTCTAAATGGTTAAGACTCTGTTTCTAGCCGGTTTGACCAAACAGGTTTGGTCAAACTAAGATCTAGTCAGCCCCGATTTGACTGATGACCCGTCGCGGGACTCGGGTCAGGGATTTGTCTTCATGTAAGGTTTTATTTAATGAATGAATGAGCCTTAGTAGATAGGAGGCGATATGATATTTGAATACGATTTATATGCAATTAGTCACATGATAGGATGTTTTTCCCGTGACTGTTTGATTATATGGTTGGTGTCGTGTTGACTAATTACCCATAGAGAATTATGAGTATATGGCGTCTTGACCATTCTAATTCTAAATGAGTATCTTGGACCATGACATGGATAGGCCTTACTATCTTTAACGAGTATATAGTTCACTGCTTGATAGCTTTTGTGTTCCGGCCTGGGGGTTTATCTCCAAGCTGGAGCATGGCTGCCTAATTGCTTCCACTTTGGGAATGGAGCCAGCTTAAGTACTAGCCAACTCTGCTTAGGGGGTCGCCTAGTAGAGATTCTCATGTACTGTTGGTCATGAGACAGGGAATGGGTTAGCTGTTGTCGCTAGGTCTGATCAGTCTAGGACTAGGATGTTTTCCTACCTTGTGGTATAGCCTCGAGTTACAGAAGTCGACTATTGACTGTACTAAGAACTTATGCCTGTTTCTAGACGTATTGGTCTTTCGTGTTTGATGATTCTATGAATCTTAGAAGGTGAGATGCAAGCCGGCTAAGGTTGATAGAGTTTGGATTAACGGTTGTTAACTGATTCACATGATATTATGTTTGATTAGGGTTTGAGTGTATCATGGCCATGTTAACGGTAACCTCTGAGCTAGCCTACCAGCTTCCCTACCTCGTGTTATAGATTAATAACGGTTTCACATGATAGCTTTCATATGTTAGGTTATATGTTAGTTATTTGTTTCATAACATGAAAAGCATATCGTATATGTTAAGTTTTGTATTTTCTATATACATCTCTTTTATGTTATTCATGTTTTTATTAAACTCGACATTTCGTGGCTGGGAGAACTCGGAGTTACTCCCCACTGACTGTGGCTTCCGTGTTTATATTTAATGCGGTTGGCAGGTTTGTGATGCATACTTGGGTACATTGACGAGCTAGCGAGCGAAGTATTTACCTTGGACCTATATTCGGTTCTTAGGATTGTTTATTATTATACACTCTTTTATTTCCGTATTTATACGGGAGATATGTCTCCCGTTTTGGATATTTCTTTTGTAAAATATTATTTCCTTTTTGTTATGAACCTTTTTATTTAAGACACCTTTGTTATGATGAATATATTTAATAGTAGGTTCCGGTTTTCAAATTTACCGATTTTCACTAAAGTGAACCTATTAGAAACGTATTCTCATCTTTTATTTATTTAAATTATTTTTTTCTTTCCGCAAATTTGAGGGTGTCACAAGTAACCACCATAGTTTGTTTATGTGACTATTTGTATTTGAGGCTTCGAGCATAGTAGTGATCAAATTAAGGATGTTATGGCGTATTAAAGAATCATTATAACCGATAATGGATTGTGGATTTTCCCTTGTCGTGAGACTTTGGATGAGGCTAGTCTGATCCTAGATAATTATGTTTGTTGCGTGGATTGTGTTTTGACTTTTGAGGATGAGAAAGTTCATTGTAAATTTAGGATAATGAGTTTGAAGTAAAATGGATTACAGGATTTCATGGTAAGTCTCTTTACCTTGTGGTTGTTAGCGATCATGTTTCCCTAGATAAATATTTTGTTGGTGGTTTCTCGTAAGAGTTTTGATGAAACTAAGAAGATTAGAGTGCGTAATAAATCTTTCATGTGGATTGTTAGTTGTGGAGTCTACCGTGCCGATGGACTTTACTGGATACTAAATGGATCTGGATAATTAGGTTATTGGCTTGAAATCTCGTGATTTTGGAATATTTTTGTAGGATTTCTGATGATTGAAAATGATGAATTGCATTCTCTAAAGGATTTGGTTTATTAGTAGAGTTAGTGATGTCGAATTCTTGTAGATCTTCCTACCGACTCCATCGTGATCTTCCTATCCCTAAGAGTTTGATTTATTTCATTTTTGCGTGTTTTGTATATATTTTGTTACCCTAAATTGTGTGTGAGATGTGCGAGTCGCTCTATGTACGTGTAATGCCTTCTTATTTTGCTTTTATCTTTGAGAAAACCTTCGAATTTCCATATTGTATTTCTAATTTAACTTTTCAAAGAAGTCTACAGATGGATTGTGTACCCTCTTTTTGGAGAAAATGGATTTCTTTTGCTTTTATATTTGGATTTTGCGTTTAGTTGGATGTTGGACTTATTATTGGAGAGGTCTGGTGACTAGTCCTGCACTTACTAACGCTTGTTTTGATTTTCGATTTCACTACTTCGACATTGCTTTGATATGGATAACTAGAGTACTCGTTCGCGACGGGCACTCTTGCGATCCGTAAATAAAGTTTCGCACTTGTGAAAATTTCCTTAAACCCTTTTCAAGATGAACCTCGTTTCATAAATGTTTCCCTTATAAAAGTTTTCGTATTAATTTTTAAAACCGAATCTTGTCCTTGATACTTTTATTTTCTACTCTCATGTTTTCGAGGACGAAACTTTTTAAAAGGTGAGGTGATTGTAACACCCGTAAATGTACCCTATTTTTATAGTAAAAATATTTTACGAATACTTTTCAGCGAAATTTAGTTTTAATTTAGAATTTAATTTTCCGAGTCAAATTTAGAATTTCCGAGTTCGTATTTGGATTTTTCGCGAGATTTCAAGTGAATCCCGTCTTAAGCCGTCTTTGACTTTTCTTGACTTTTTCCACTCACCTTTCATATACTTCTTCCTAACCCTAACCTAACTCACACAACTCAAACACTTCCTTCTTCTCTAAGAAACCCAAAACCCTATCTTCCATAATCTTTCCAAGCTTAGATTCGTCATATCTCGCTCAATTCTCGCTCAAATTCACGTAAGTTCCTCTTATTCTTCCCCTCTTAGCTTCCTCTATCCGTATTGGTAATAAAATTACCGTCTTTCCCGCTTTTCAATTTATCCTTCTTTCTCAAAGGTGAATTGTATTCTTCTTTTGTCGTCTTTGTTTAGGTGAAGACTTTCTAGACCCCGACAAAGATTACTATCTAGTGGAGGAAGGCTTAGAAATCGTTTAAAGACGCGTAAAGGTAACAGTGAAGGGTTACTCGATATCATTTACGTGTTTTACATAATTTCTATGTTAGAATTAGTATTTAGAATACCATTAGTAATCTTAGGATTTGTGTTATTGATGATGATTATTGTTAGTTGATGATTGTTGATAATTGATAGAAGTGAATTATGAAAATTGAAAATGATTGAATGAGTAATGAAGGCTCTCGGGTGAACTGGGGTTCCCAGCCGGGTACCCGGCCGCCGGTCTGCCCACCGGCTGGAAACACATCAGTAGTGAAAGTTTGATTTTGTGTGTATTGGTGCTCCTGGCCGGGTGCTCGGCCGCCGGCCCCCAGACCGGCCTGGAACACGCTGCATTTTCTATGAGTTTTTGTGTTATGCTTGTAGCGCAAGCCGGGGTACCGGCCGCCGGTCCACTGACCGGCCGACAACACGCTGACTTGTTTTCTTATATTTTCCGAAATTCTTATTTTACGATAGTTCGCATGATTCGTTTATCGTATAATTTTACGTAGTGACTTATAATATTAATGTTTTGAATATATGATATTTCATTCGCTTCTATCACATGTTTTGTGACGGTTTTTGTTATGTCCCACTTTGAGTCAGTTTTTACAAATCAGTTTGAGCACTATTTTGTCATGTGCTTTGTACTCTCATTCCCTTGGCTACCTCCACGTTCATAAGGCTGGAATGTCGGAACGGGTATGTATCCTACTGCTTAATTGCATGTGTTAGTGGGCATACGACGACGTTGTTGGGAGGCGAACGCTTTGCGTTGATCGACCCGGCCGTCAAATGTTGTGTACTTGCGAGGTGGTGTTATTTGCATGTAGCGTACCGCTTGTTTTGTGGCTCAAGCTCTTTTCCGCCTCTTTCGTGAATTATTCTACCGAATTTGGGGTACTCGGCGTCTTTGATTGACCGAGTCTTGGATGCGAAATGTCATCGCTTGTCGAATCGGAAAATGGTTATTCCGAGAGTCTGGCCAGGTTTAGACTAGGAACCGTATTATTATCGTCGCCCTACCTGGAGGAAATTAGTCTACATATACGAAATGAATTGAATCGTGTATGCGTTCAGGGAATGTTTTTCTTCCGTGGATGCCTTTTAATCATACTTGCCATGTACACGGTGCTAGTACGTTTCATTTACCGTGAGAGAGGTCGTCAATGTGTTGTTATGTGTGGATGGGTGATTACATGATTGATTATTCATGGTCATACCATGACTTGGCATGGTTTGTTTGTCGAGTCTCAACCTTATCAAACTTATACCGCTAACGGTGAGATGTAAGCCCTAGTGAGCGTATTCGGTTGCCTAAGAGTGTCTTCCCCGAGTCTTTGTATAACATGATGGATTCGGATTTGTATTACATATGCTCTTATCATTATATATTGAATTGTCTATCTATCCTTATCGTATTTCACATGTATATCTATATATGCATGCTTCTACTTTTGGTATTTCCTTTGATGTACGTTTAATGTGATATGGCTGGGAGAACCCGGAGTTACTCCCCACTGACTGTGGCGTTCATGTTTTTCATGGATGAACAGGTTGCTTGATTTGGATAGCTTTTTGCTTATGATATTTTGGGTTCGGGTGTGAGCTAGCGGGCGTTGTCCCTGTAAGTTTCACCTCTAGACGATATTTTAGCTAGTTGCTAATCACTTTGACATTGTTAACCTTTTGAGAGACTACGTCTCTTGTTGTAGTATTTTTTGTACTTTGGTTTGTAATTTGACACTCCTCGTATACTTATCTTGCATGTATAAAAGTTTTTGAAATACCGTATTTCCGCTAATTAAATCACATGCTTGTATGTTTTATTTCCGCATTCGCGAGGGTTGTCACATGATCAATTCGAACTAATTAAATACAAACAAAGTTAGTGGGGACTGATTTTGAGTTCTAAATCAGTTTAGATAATTAGTTTGAGCTTAAATACGATTTAAGTGTTGATTAGTGATTTTTAATGGTTAAAAATCGATAAAATTCATAAAACCGAGCTTGAATAAGCATGATAAGTGTTAAGGGCGATTTTGGTATGATTTTTACAGCATTTTTATTTATGTGTTGTTGTTGAATGAATGAATGTCATTTGTTTAATTTTTTTAATGCAAGTTGTACCTAGTATGGCCTAGATTATTTTAATTGGTATTACCCGTAATGTAAGGGAATACTGATTCGGTTGTAATTTTATTTGCGATCTCGTATCGCCGTTTGTAATTATTTAATTTCTTTTTATAGATCAAATGTATAATAGGAATTTTTATTTGTATCTTTTGTAATTAATTATTATGAAGACGGAGATTCCCGAAGTCGGTGTTCTAAAAGAGGGTGCATTTTTGGAGCATGTACCGTGAAGAGGAAAGGGGCCAAGGAGTTGGTTTCCGATTTTGTAATCTACTAGTTAATTAGATTAGCTATGTGGCCATACTAGGGTTTATTATTTGCTTGCTTTATGTTTTTTCGTTCATGCCAAAATCGCCAACATGCATTTTTATTTCTCGATTGTCAATTTAAAGTTATTCAAAATTCACCGACTTAGTTCGCTTATAGGGAATTAATAACTAAATTAACAAGACCTCTCACATAAATTAAAAAATTGAGATTTAGCCTTACCAATTGAAGCACCTATGAACCCCGTGTTCATTAGGGCTACCACGCTCGTGGGTCCCTTTTTACCTCGGGTAAGTAGGGTGATGCGATCACAAGCCAAAATTGGATTGGACTCAACGAGATAAGCGTTATCTTGGGACTAGGAGATGGATTTAGTTGAAATCCGTCAACCAGAGTTCTAAGTGTAGAATTAGTCAAGTATTGACTTACCATTTCTAAATAAAGGTAGCATGCGATGACTATTTTTATTTAAAGATGGGTCTTGGAATCACTTATGTAATTTCGTGAGGGGTCATTATATGAGTGACTTGTTTAAAATTGTTTTACAAGTGAATTATATATAAGCAATGAATGTTTATTTTCCGTTTATATTTATGATATTCGCGCAATGACAATTATTTTTCCTTCTACGAACTTGTAAATCCGTTCAATCGTGGAAAGGAGTTTCCATTATTTTATACGGTAGCATTTTGATTGCGATCTCCGTTTAAACCACCGTAGCTAAAGACAAAATGATTTTTCTTTTGATCCTCACATTAACCATTGCAAATATCTCTTATGAAGAGTATATGAATATGTCACACTTAGTCAAAAACGTTTTGATTTTGTTTTTAGTGACGTCTCCTTATTACAATGGTGCATCAATCTTTTTGCTCCAAAGAAAATATTTGTAATTTTTGGTATGTCGTCATAATGCTCCTTATCGAGGCTTACCTCAAAAGAGGCCAAATCAGTTGGGACGACTAGGTTTCTCGATTTATTTGAAATCACGATTAACCAAATACCGTAGTCATTTTATGAAAGGTTTATCCTTTTTGAAGGTAAAATCATGAATGAAATAAAGAGTTATCTTCATT